>JAULJZ010187726.1:0-45782 GCA_032270985.1 Heliamphora pulchella | reverse complement strand
AATGTTTCTCATTAATATGCCAGGGATCCAGAATAAAATACATAAAAAGTATGACTTTTCAGTATACATTCCCAACAGTTGACTACCCATCCGGGCTTTGATTCCTCCGCAATCAGATGCCTTCGAATAAACTCGGACTCCTGGTCATACTTTTGGGCTTCCACGATCTGTTGACGGAGATTCATTGTTGCTACTATTAGGCAAAAACAATTTCTATTCTCTGATTTTGGTGGTTGGAGTCATAATTCTTGGAGCATCCCCATCATGTTTATTATGTTGATGTTATGCAAGCCATCGTGCTTCTCGTCATTTGGCTAAAGGCGTCGGCCACCACGTTAGCCTTGCCCGGGTCATAGGCCAATGTAAACTGATAGTCCTTTAAATACTCCATCCAGCGGTGTTGTCTCATATTAAGATCCTTTTGGGTGAACAGATATTTCAAACTTTTGTGATCGGTAAAAAGCTCAAACCGTTCTCCATATAGATAATGCCTCCATAACTTCAGCCTAAACACTACTGCTACAAGCTCCAGGTCGTGGGTAGGGTAATTCTGCTCATGAGGCTTCAATTGTCTTGATCCGTAAGCTACTACCCTTCTGTTCTGCATTAGTACGGATCCTAGACCATCCTTTGATGCATCACAATACACTGTGTACCCAACTTCTCGTTCAGGTATGATTAGGATTGGGGCACTGGTCAATCTTCTCTTGAGCTCTTGAAAGGCCGTTTCACACTTATCACTTCACTCAAACTTCACCCCTTTCTGCATTAATCTGGTCATTGGGCGTGCTAATTTCGAGAAATCTTGAATAAATCTTCGGTAATATCCTGTTAGCCCAAAGAAACTACGAACTTCAAAAATATTCTGAGGTGGCTTCCACTCCAAAACAGCTTCTACCTTGGCAAGGTCCATAACTATTCCTTCCTTAGGTACTACGCATCCTACAAATTTCACTTCGCGTAAATTCACACTTTCTTGCCTTATCAAAGAGTTGCGAATCTCTTAACTTCTATAAGATAATTCTCAGATGATGTTCGTGTTCTTCCTCTGATCTGGAGTATACCAGGATGTCGTCTATGAAGACCACTACAAATTGGTTGAGGTAGGGCTGAAAAAGTTTATTCATCAAACTCATGAAAACTCTTGGGGCATTGGTTAAACCAAAGGGCATGACTATGAACTCGTAATGTCCGTATCGTGTTCTAAAGGCTATCTTTGGTATATCCTCCTCTTTATCTTGAAGCTGGTGGTATCCGGAGCGAAGGTCGATCTTTAAGAGGTAAACCGAGCTTCACAACTGGTTGAAGAGATCATCGATACGGGGTAGGGGTATCAATTCTTGATCGTTACCTTGTTCAGCAGACGGTAGTTGATACAGAGACGTAAGGTTCCATCCTTTTTCTTGGCGAACATTGCTGGCACTCCCCATGATGACATACTGGGGCTAATAAACCTTTGCTGAGCAGTTCCTAAAGCTTGTTCTTTAACTCTTTTAGTTCGGTGAGAGCCATACGATGGGCTGCTATTGAAATCGGTGTGGTTCCAAGCTGAAGCTTTATCGAGAACTCAATCTCACGACGCGGGGGTAACCTAGGTAATTCTTCTGGGAATACATCTCTGTATTCACACACGACTTGGGGTAACTCAGGGGTTGACGAGAGGTTTGTACTAACAAGCAGACATGCCAATCTCTCTACGATGTTACCTGACTTGTAGTCCTTCGCACTACTCGGGGTTAAGGTCTCGCGTCGCTCTCCTTGAATTCGTACAGTGGTGCTGTCTTTGCACTACTCGGGGTTAAGGTCTCGCGTCGCTCTCCTTGAATTCTTCCACTTGTGCTCATATCTTCTTTTGTCGACAGTCGATGAAAGCTCGGTGTCTCGATAGCTAGTCCATCTCGAGAATCACGTCGTAGCCATTGAAATCCATGACTCGTAGGTCACAA
Source organism: Heliamphora pulchella (assembly GCA_032270985.1). Classification (NCBI taxonomy): domain Eukaryota; kingdom Viridiplantae; phylum Streptophyta; class Magnoliopsida; order Ericales; family Sarraceniaceae; genus Heliamphora; species Heliamphora pulchella. The sequence goes on along the minus strand of JAULJZ010187726.1, from coordinate 43,836 downwards.
GTCATAAGGGTATTTGTTATTCGCATCGTGCAGTCTTTACAGATAGAGTCTAATCGGGTTTGATTTCCTAAGGGTGTTGCGACACTTAGGGTTTTGTTCTAATGCCTTGGGTTCTAAGAGCAAGGACTTCATACAGTCTAGAGATATAAAAAAATGGGATGCACTAGAATCAAACAGTACTTTCACTAAGGTATTAAATAATACAAACATACCTTGTATAACATGGGTGTTCCCCATTTCTTCTTCCTGCAGCGCAAAGATGCGCCCTCCCATCGGTCGATTTCTATTATTGTTCTTGGGATTTCCAATCTTCAATCCATTGCCCAAGCCTCCTTGGGGTCTCTGATTCTTGTTGAGCGGTGGCCTCCTCCTTCCATTTGGCTGCTGGGTAGCTGGCCTATTGACCTGGACTTGTTGTGGATACCTAGGCTGCTGGGTTTAGGGTTGCCTCCATTGTTGGGGTTGATTACTCGGATTCCTTTAAGTGAGGCACGTGCACTCATACTTTCCATGTCCAGGTTGGCGACATTCAAAGCACACCACGGATGTCGCGGGAGGGTCTCTTGGTCATCCTTGTTAGTACTCCCGGTGGTACGGCTTCTTGGGGATAAACATTTGGTTGTTTCTCATCGGACCTCCGGAGCTGGTACTTTCTCTTTTCTGGTTCCATGTCTTCCTAGAGTCTGCTTGGTCTGTCTCAGTTAACAAGGCTGCACGCACCACCTGAGTGTAGGTGGGAAGCTGTAAGCAGATCACCATTGCTCAGATAGATGACTCCAAGCCCCATTCGATCTTTCGCTCCTTCGATTCTTCGTCCGGTATGATGGTTGTGGCAAAACGACTCAGTTCTTTGAAACGATTCACATACTGCATCACAGTCATTGTCCCTTGCTTAAGCTCCAAAAATTCTCAGATTTGCCCATGACGAAAAGGGGCTGGGAAACATTTTTCAAAAATAGACCCTCAAATTGCTTCCACGTCAGTGTTGCTACTTCTTGGGTGTTGTTGACCATAGTCCACCAATGATCGGCTTTTCCTTCCAGTAAGTGGGCAGCTAGAGCCACTCGATTGGCCTCATCCTAGACTCCCATTGAGTTGAATAATTTCCTAACTGCTCTCAACCATTCTTCTGCCTCTCTTGGTTCTACTCCCCCTTGAAACGTCGGGGATCGCTGCCTTCTTAGTTTCAACAGAAATTAGGCTCAGTCACGTACATGTGGGCGGTTGATGCTAGCGGCCAATTCCCGTAACACCTGAGCTAGTCTCGGTATCTCATCATCTGTAGGCCCATTTTCTTGTCGGTTGTTAGGTCTTCTATCCGCCATTCTAAAATAAAATAAGAAGAGTGTTATGATTCTAGGAGTTATTCTAGTTCTTAATTATTTGTTGTATTTTGGGGTTTTGTAAAGTTGGGTTGAAGTTTATAGAACTACTTATAAAGATTTCGACATCAAAAATTTGCATTTCATTTCAACTCATTGTCAATACAAGTTTTTCAAATTTTCACATAGTACACATACAATCTTCAAGTTAAAGAGAAAAATACAAGGCTAACGTGCTAAAACCTAAACAAACAAATGTGGATAAAATTGGCGAACTATTGCTTCTCGCTCCCAGATCGCCTCGGTGAGGTTGTAGCAGTGCCACTGCATCTCAACATGTTAGGTGTTAGTTGGCCCCATTTGTACCCTATTAGTTATGGCAGTCGGAGTCTCTCGATATGTCTTGGGGTCATCAAAGTCGATGGCCGGGGCACGTGGGTCGATAATTCCTCTCTTGTCTGTTGGCCTCTGATGCTGCATCCATCCTATTGTTAACATATCCCCCAGTTGCTTCTTGAATACGGGAGGAAAGTCTAGGTAGTAGAGTTTTCAGTTGCATTTCTCGATCACGGGTAAGGGTCCCATGTAGTGCGAAAAAGCCTCTGCTTTTCTCCACATACACATGTTTCGAATAGATTCTGGCGTACACCCGATCCCCAACATAGAAACCCTAATACTCCGGGTGGTTGAAGTAGATGGCGGTATCCATAGTCTCGTCTTCATCGGACTCGGGCAGAGGTGCCTTAAGCTGATCGTATGGGAAGGCAATCGCCACTTCTTCTTCGTCATCGTCCTCGTCCCCATCATCGTCATCATCATCGTCATCGGCATCGAAATCTTCCTCGTTCGATTCTTCATCTGCCTCCATCTCATCACCTTTATCTTCTAGATTGGCCTGCCATTCCTCTGAGAAAACCCACGCTAAAGGGATGGCGTCAATAGGATCTTGCCCTCCACAAGTATCTCCTCCGGGTCCTCTTCTGGATCTTCTTCGGGATTAAGTCTTCAGGTTCTGGTGCTGCCCATGGTTCCCCAACTGGCTTTGCGTCAGACGCCATCCTAAAGAAGATAGAAAAAATCCTAAGGTAAGGATTTTAGGTTGTTAAAATTATATGTGATAAATTAATAGTACAGACATTCTATAGAGTTTCTACGCTACAAAACTCGTAATCTCACATTTTCCAAGGCCTGAAGGTTCACTAAACCTAGGCTCTATACCAACTGTGACACCCCGTTTTACGAGCACGTCGGGACATACATAATTATAATTAAGGAAGATATTCTAGCCATGCATTCATAATTACATACGAATAATACTACATCATTAAATGTTCAAAACTTGTTCAAAATACTTAAAGATTACAGTCATCCAAAAAGTTTAACAAAAATTTACAGAATGTTCGCAGAGACTAAACAAAAAGAGAAAAAGGAGAAATTTCTAAATCTTCAAGCGGCATTGTTGGGGTCGGCTGGCTCCTACCACTCACCCCATTTCTCGAAATCTTCTTCTTCTACCAACACAGCTTTATCAAAATGTTCTTCTTCTTCTCTTGTGGCACGAATGCCATGAGTCAAAGCCTAGAAAAAAAATTTCCTAAACCATCTAACAAACTCACAATAAAATATCCTACAATACATATCGTATAATACCCAATACAATTTAAGGCCAAAGAGACAGTCAATTTAACGTTTTCAATAGGAAAAACATATATAAGAATAATTGTGCAAGTACATGATGCAGATTAATGCAATGCAGTTGCCCAACCTGACATACACCCAGAATAATATCATGACTTCCACATCGGAAATTACAGAGTAGACTTGATGAGACATTGATCACCGAACTTATTCTCGCCTCCTTGCAAAAGGTAAACGCTTGCCTTGGCTATATATCTCAACTGTTTTACTCAATGGCAATGGCGTGAGCGCAGGCCAAGCAATTTTGTCCATCCTTATCCTGGCCAACCGATCCCACATTAAGGACCAGGATGCACATTAGGCATCAATCCAAAGTCTAATTAAAAGGCTAGTGATGAACCCAGGGTGCCTAACCCCTTTTTATAATCTCTCAATTCATTTTTAAAATTGGTAACCAGTGACGCCCTAGATTCAAAACCACAGGAAGAATGATTTCCGCTCAACCCACAATGATAGGTACAAGAGGGACTCCGATAAACCAAGATGCAAGTGTAACAATGCTCAGGGTATGTAAGATGCTTCTCGTGTACAATTGATTATAGTATGGCATATAAACATGATATAGCACAAGGTACAACTTCACTAAAGCAAAAAGTACAAATATTAGAAGTATAAGCTATAATTCATGTGATATGGATCCAACCTATTGGCATGGCTTCTAATCTTCAAATTGTTATTTTCATACACCAATCACTCACACAAATCATTTGGAGTCCTTAGGTTCAAGTTTCATAAAGTAACATGCCACTCATACACTTAGCCAAATTTAAGTGAACGTTTAATTGTCAAATTTAAAGTTACAACAGTGTTTTTAGATACTTAGGGAATTTTTGATTTTTGAACACCATTTATATAAAAATATTTTCTATAACTTTCATGTTTAACACTAAGGTCAGATCCTATGAAAAAGGGGTTATTTATTTTAATTACCTAAAAATCATTCAGCACTTTATAGAGGAAAACGAAGAATTTGGGCCTCTGTTGGCCACGGGTTTAGGGCAACAATTCATGGGTTATGGCTCTGAATTTTTGGAAAGTTTCAGTTTAAGCTGTTCCCTACAAGTTTCATGTTTTGTACTAAGGCAAGATGTTTGGAACAAGTTGGTAATTTCGGCCAAATTATAAAGTGAGTTCAGTTAGTCTAAAAAGGGTCTACAGAACAGGTTCTCAACAGAGAGGTCACAAGGCCTTTGGAGTACCATCTGAGGGTATTTTTGGCTGATTGTTTCTCAGTATTTATTTTAATACGTTAGCTACATTTTTTATGAAAATCACTTTTGGATTTGACTATTAAAAGCTTACGATTTTGATCTCACACAAATGTGTGAGAGAGAGCTCTGTCAGTTACTGAAACACAATAGTGACTGTGGGAAGGATTTTGACCTATCAAGACTTCATATTTTTGGCTCAATTGTGGTAGACAGAAAGGTAAGTGTGTTATCTACAAGTTTTATATTTTGACCTAAGTTCGGTTCTCATTCTAACTTAGGGTTTTTACGTCTGTAACTCAGAGTGGTCAAAATCTGACACTCTTTGGTAAAAATGGTATATCTGGAGTTCTACCGAACGAAATCAATTCAAACCAATTTTGTATGAAAGCGAAAATAAAAAGCTAGGGCTGGACATAAAAGTCACATTTAGGTCAATTTTCCACAATTAGTTATGGTGATTTAAAGTTCATGGCAAAATGTTAGTATGCCCAGAAAATTAGGTTATCAAGGATTTTGGTAACTTAGCTCATTTTATGTTTAATCTTAATGTATTTTCTTTGCATGCATGTCATATATTCATAGAAATCAAAGTTTCAGAATCTATTCAAGCCATAAAACTCAAAAATACTCACATGCAATCACATGCAACACTTGATCATACATGAACAATACATAATTTACTCCTACGACGCCTTTTTTGAGCGAATTCTTGTTTTTTATTCTTAGGGTTGATTATAGAGATGGATTGATGGCTATGTTATGAGAGATTGATAGAAGGTTTTAGGGGATTTACTTGTCTTGATGCTCTAAAGGTTGAAAAAGGGTGGAACTTGGCTTTATTGCTCACACCTTGAACCTTCCTAGCTTCTCCTTCCTTCTTCCTTCCTTCTTCTCTCCTTCTTCTCTTGAGAACACTTAGAATATTTTTTGTGGCTTTCCCTCACCTCTCTCAACTGAAATTTCATATAGGAGAAGGGGTGTTTGGTGTATTTTTATAGCAAAATATAATGGAGAATTAATTATTGCATGTTAGCCTAATTTTGAATTTTTCTCAATTTTCATTGGTTGCATGGAAGGTGGGGCCTTTTTGAGACTTACAAAATCTGATATTGCAGCAAGGGAAGTTGGCTAGGTCAGTTTAGGGAAGAAAAATTCAGACTTTGCATTAATTTTGGGACTTAAATTGTATTTTAGTACTATTTTCTGCAAGAAAATGTATAAAATGTTAATTTTATATATCTTTTTGGTATCTTAACTTACTAAAACCTATTATATTAATGTGTTTATAATTAATTTAGTCTTTTCATGATTTATCATAGTTTTAATAGAAATTAATAAAATAGGTCTAGGCTTTTAAGTTAATTTAAGTTAGTTTGGCAAGAATTGACTTTTTGACTTATTTATTGTGTAAAGACTTTAAATATTAATTTGTTTGATTTTGTTGATCTATATTATTATATTATTATGTATATTACTTGTATAATAAGTCTTAGGTCATAATAGTGCTTAATTTATACAAAATTTTCTCATTTTCAAGCTTAAAACGGTAAAAAGTAACTTTTTATGCACAATTCCTTAGGTAGCCAGCCATGCAAGGGTATTTTTGTCATTTTTGTTGTTATTTTGTCCTTTATTAATTAATTGTATATAAATATCTAATTTTGCGTGTCCATGTGTCAAAATTTGAGTTTTTTAAAATTTTTTACTATACTAGGGGCAAAATGGTCATTTTATCCTAATTATGGGAATTTTTAATTTTTAATTTTATATTTTATGTTATTTACTTAATTTAGGATATCATGAGACATTTTTGAGAATTAGGGCTTCTCTTTCGAGGATTTAGCCTCTTTAGGGTTTCCTAGGTTAAATTAGGGTTTTAGGCTAATTAGAATTTCTCTTATTCATGTAGCGACCTAACTTCTCGTTGTCTATTCGTCGCTAATACTAGGGTTTGAACCAGGTTGTTACACTTACATTTTGAACTTGGTATCTTCTAAGTCAGTACCTTCTATTCCTACAGAATTGTGGACTGGGCAAAAGCCTAGTCTGAAATATATTCAAATTTGAGGATGTCCAACACATGTACTAAAAGGGAATGCGAGTAAGTTAGAACTGAGGACAAAAGTCCATTTCTTTGTGGAGTATCCTAAAGGAATGAAGGGTAGTCTATTTTATAATCTTAAGGATCAGAAGATCATTGTTAGCACCAATACCCGATTCTTAGAAGAGGATTATATTCTGGACAACATACCCAATAGTAAATTTTTTTGGAAGAAATGAGAGGAAATACCAGTGGAACGGAAGAGGAATCACAAGTCATTTATATCCCATTATCTCGTCGTACTGGAAGGATTATTGGGACATGTGCAAATCATGAACAGTGTGCTGATGCATAGGGTTCAGATTCTGCACAGCGTGTTACTGCTAGTACATAGACACAGGTAATGCCTCGTCGTAGTGGGAGGGTTATTCATCAACCTGATCGGTATATGTTCTTGGGAGAGTTTTTTGACAAGATCTTGGCAAAATTGGATACCAAATCTGGTTACTACAATGAAGCACTTCAGGACAAAGATGTAAATCTTTGGCAAAAGGTTATGAATTTAGAGATGGAATCTATGTATTCTAATCAGGTCTGAAAACTTGTAGAACCACTCAAATGGATAAAACCTATTGGATGTAAGTGGATTTACAAGAGGAAGAGAGGAGCAGATGGGAAGGTTGAAACTTTCAAAACTAGACTTGTAGCAAAAGGGTTCACTCATAAAGAACGGATCGATTATGAGGAACCCTTTTTACTGGTAGCCATGCTTAATTCTATCCGAATTCCCTTATCCATTGCTGCTCATTTTGATTATGAAATCTGACAAATGGATGTCAAGATAACTTTCATTATACGAAAGTCTTGACGAGTGTATCTATATGGTACAACCAGACGGTTTCATAACAAAGAGCCAGGAGCACAGGTTGTGAAAGCATAGGAGATCCATTTATGGACTTAAGTAGGCATCTGGAATACTCGATTTGATTAAGTTATAAAGTCTTATGGTTTCGATCAGACTCCAGATGAATCTTATGTGTACAAGAAGCATGACGAAAGCGTGGTGGTCTTTCTAGTACTTTATGTAGATGACATCTTGCTCATCAAAAACGACGTGGGGCATTATCTACGGTAAAAGTATGGTTATCTGAATAGTTCGATATGAAGGACTTGAGAGAAGCCAGTACCATCCTAGGGATCAACCTTGTGCGAGATCAAAAATAAAAGATGTTGGGCTTATCACAAGCAAATTATATCGATGATATCCTTACTCATTTTAGCATACAGGATTTCAAGAAAGGGTTTCTCCCTTTCAGGCATGAAATCACTCTATTAAAGGATCAGTTTCCTAAGACACTTGATGAGATTGAGAAGATGAAGGCAATTTCTTATGCTTCGTTAGTAGAAAGCCTAATGTATACTATGCTTTGCACTAGACTCGACATCTTCTTTGCCGTTGGCATGGCTAGAAGATATTAGTCTAACCCAGGGTATGATTATTAGACTGCGGTAAAGAATATAATCAAGTATCTCAAATGGACTAAGGATTATATGTTGGTTTACCAGGCGGACAGTTAAGTACTTTTAGGGTACACAGACTCAGATTTTCAATCAAACAAATATTCTCGTAAGTCTACCTCAGGATATGTGTTTACCTTAGGAGGTGGAGCTTTAAGTTGGAGGAGTGTCAAGTAGTTCTACATTTCTGATTCCACTATGGAGGCCGAGTACGTGGCAGTTTCTAAAGCTGCCAAGGAGACCATTTGGCTCAGGAACTTCTTGTTGGATTTAGACGTGGTCCCTTCAGTTCAGTCGGCTATTACACTTTATTGTGATAATAGTGGAGCAGTTTCAAACTCAAAGGAATCAAGATTTCACAAGAAACGAAAGCACATTGAGCATTAGTATCACCTGATACGAGAAATTATACAGAGGGGTGATGTTGCTGTGACCAAGATTGCATCAGGAGACAATCTTGCAGATCCTTTTATAAAGAGCTTACCGGCTAAGACTTTTGATAGTCATGTAAAGGGCATGGGAGTCAGGCAGCATGATTTTGAGTATAAGTGGGAGATTGTTAGGGTTGTATACTGAAAACCATCAATTGTATTTGGTTTTAGTATTTAATTTTATTTTAATGAAATTAATTTTTTATTTTATGAGAATCTTAATGAACAATGTATACAATATCATTTCTTTAAATGTTATGCATGGATGCCCTTTATTCTGTACAGTATTTAATTTGGTGTGTAGAGTACAACTTGCACATAGAAAACCAAATTATAGGTTCTTGCATGTTATAAGTATTTGTTTACAGTTTAGATGGAAATAGACATACTATCAGTATGACTATAGCACAGAATTTTAGTAGGCATGTCTTGATTATGGAAAATAGTTAATAGCGCCATCTATTGTTCCTACTCTCTGTGCTAGTACACTTTGTATGTATTGAACATGACATATTAGGGTAATTAATTTTATACTGACTATAAAAATTAATTCACACCCCAAGAATATTATGAGAGTGCTTATACTCTTAGTCCTGAAATAATTAATTATTTGTGTATATTAATACTCGTTGTTTTGATTCATTAGAGGGTGCGATCTTATATGGGTTTATATTCTCGGTGAATTGGATAGCGATATTAATTATATGGTGAATATTAATTATTGACGAAATTCACATCTCGATTGATCGGAATTGACGATATCCCCTTAAGGAAGCATATAAGTTTTGACCGAGCCAAACCCAGGAGGTGGACTTGATTATCCGGTGGTCAAATAAGTTAAGCTGAAGGGCTTAAAAAATTTTAAAAATGCCGATTAAATTAAATTGTCAGTAATTAAATTTAATTGGCATGTATCGGGAATCTTAACGTGGAGAGATGAGTTAAGCAATTCAAAAGTTTTATCTTGAGCCTATTTTGGCGACTGCCCGTCTAGTTATTTTTATCGAAAAACGATTTACAAAAATAATGATTTTGGCAGTTTGCCTCCAACAGTCCAACATGCTATGAATGCAATTATGACAATGCCCATGGTGATACAACATATATCTCGAAATACAACTAATAATAGCATGGCATGAAACTAAGCATGGAAAAATGTACAACCCAACCTATTTAAGGTACAAGTCTTTAAAGCACAAGGTACAACAATTTAAAGCATATGGTACAACTTTCAAAACTCGGTTCTAACCTCATGCCATGGTCATTTTCATCAGATATTTATATTAAATTATTGTTCATCTAATTTAAATCAAATAAAACATATAAGTCATGTCACCCAACAAGAGCATCCTTCACCAAACACTTAACACATCACTAGCAAACTTTCAACTATTTATTTGTAAATTACAGCTACTTCTTGAGGTACTTAAACTTAGAATTAGGTTCTGGTTTTTCATCATAATTTAGATAAAACTATTCTCTACAACTTTTATGAAGGACACTAAGACTCAATCCTAAAACAAATAGGTGATTTGGCCCTCACAAGTGAAAATGGTTCACCAACACTTAGAAATTTTACTAAAAATAGGTCTCTATTGGTCTCGGTTTTGAGGCATCAAAACAGGTTCAACCATGCTCAAATTTGGATATGGTTTAGTTCAAATATCCTCTACAAGTCTCATGAAGAGTGCTCAGAGTAGTTCTTAGGAAAATATCGAAGAAATAACTCAATTAAAAAAATGTATTCAGAAGACGTCAAGCACTCAGCAGGGTTAGTTTTTAACAGAGAGTTTAAATTCATTTTGGGGATCAAACCTAGGCTTTTGAACCTAATCTTTGGAAAAAAATTATATTGAAATATCTTTAACATTTTTCATGAAGACCACTTTTGAAGAAGATCATTAAAAATAGAGGTTTTAGATTGCACAAAAATATATGACAAAAAGTTATTTTAATCATTGAACAAAAATAGAAAGTTTTTGAGGTGATTTGAAAATAGGGTGATTTGGTGGGTAGCTATCAAAACATGATGGCTACAACTTTCATGAAGAGACCTAAGCGCAGTTCACGTTTGAAAATAGGGTTTTGGGCTCTGTAACACAGACTGGACAGAAAACGACATGTTTTGGTAGAAAGGCCATATCTCGAGTTCTACCCATTCAAATTAGTTCAAACATATTTTAAATGAAAGAGAACATAAAAACATAGGTCTGGACATAAAGGAAACACTCAGAACATTTGTCTATAACTAGTTATGATTTTTCAAAAAATCAGGATATAGAGCTAAAAATCTCAAATCTCAGGCTAAGTTATGTTCTTGCCTCCTAGCATATTGTATGTCAAGTTTTGGTCTATTTTTTTTCATGCGTGATTTGTACACTCATATATCAAAACTCCAGAACTTATAGAAGTCATGAAACTCAAAGATAGCAACATACAAATATATATCAAACCACAATATTTTTGAATAGTGCTTAATCTCTTACTATAGCGCCTTTTTTGTTCATATTAATTATGAATCTTATTCGTGGACTCATTTTTAGAAATAGGATTTAGGAGAGTTTGAGATGAGTGAGTTTAGAAAGTTCATAGATTTTCTTACCTAGTAGATGGATCTTAAGGTGGAAAGTTGGATTGACTTAGCTTTATACACCTCTAGGGACCCTCCTAGCTCCTCCTCTTGGTTTCTCCTCCTTCCTTCTTCTTTCTTCCTTTTCTCCCACACTTGGAGAACTTTTAGAACCCAAAGTTTTCCGGTCTCTCCTTCTCTTTCTAACCAAAATATGAAGGGGAAGAAATGAGGCTCAAGTGTGGTTTTTGTAGGAAAAAAATTGATGGAACTCATAATGGTGGTGTAAGACTAATTTTGAATTTTCTTAAATTCTATTGGCTGCATGCCCTTTTTATCTTTTTAAGAAATATTGTGTAAGAGATTTCAGATGGGCATTTCTGCTGGGGCTATTTGGGAATCTCAAAAATTCTAAATTTTGTTTTAATTGCTTGTTTGGTGGTGTTTTGGTACTAAATTGTTCAAACAAGTGTTTTAAAAATTATTTTGATGTATCTTTTTGGTCTTCTTACTTACTAAAATGAATTATTTTAGTGTTATTTTATTATTATAGTTTATAAAATTTTTGACAATAATTAATTATTTAGGTGTCGGCAATTACGTCACTTTAAGCTATTTTGATTAGATGTGTTATTTTGTCTTTATTAGGTATGTAAGAGTTTTGATATAATTTATATACTTTTGTTGGCATAAAATATTATATTATTATTAATATTACTTGTTTGAATAATTTGAGACATAATAAGGCTTGATTTGTACGTTTTTTTTGTTATTTTGAGCTTGAAAAGTAAAAAGAGACTTTTAGGGCACATCTTCCTAGGCAAATTTGCCACTAAGCAATTTTTTTTGGGTTTTTTTGGTGTTATTTTGTTTTTTTCCACTTAGTTTAATTTCAATCTTTGATTTAGGGTGTCCATGTGTTAAATTTTGGGTTTTTAAGAAGTTTGGTGTATTAGGGGCAAAATTATTATTTTACCGTCTTTTATAAAATTTTTTGATTTTTAAATTAATATTTCATGATAATTATTTAATTTTAGGATATTAGGAGTTTTTTCTGTAGATTAGGGTTTTGCTTCTCAAGTGTTTGATCTTTAGGATTTTTGGATCAAATTAGGGTTTCTAATCGAACGAGGGTTCCTACCTTTTGGTGACCTATGATCTCATAGGACAACCGTTGCTAATACTAGAGTTTAGAACCGGGCCATTACATTCTTTCTGATGAATTCCACTTCTTGATCATGCCTTGGAGCCTCAATGACTTACTGTTGTAAGTTTGACGTAGCCACAGTTATGATAAAATAGGTACCCTTCTTTGGGGTTTGTGGGTTGCAGGAGAAATTCTCTAAGTGATCCCATCATTCTCCACTCTTGTGCTGCAATATAGGTTAGTTCTCCCCTTGTCCTTCTACTTAGAGTGTCTGCTACCATGTTTGCCTTCCCGGGGTGATAGGATAAAGTGAAGTGGTAGTTCTTCAAGTATTCTATCCATCGTTGTTGCCACATATTGAGATCCTTCTAGGTGAATAGATACTTCAAACTTTTGTGGTTAGTGAATAACTCAATCTTCTCCCCATAAAGGTAATATCTCCATAACTTCAGCACATAAATGACCGCTGCCAACTCTAGGTCGTGGGCAGGAAAATTATGCTCATGCGGTTTCAGTTGTCTCGATCCATATGCAAACACTCTGTCATTTTGCATCAACACACATCTTAAACCCTCCGTTAATACATCATAGTAAACAGTATATCCAACATCTCTCTCTAATATCACCAAGATGTAATAACCAGCAAGTCCAAGGAAACTGTGAATCTCAAACATGTTCTTCGGCTGCCTCCACTCATAACTGCTTCTACTTTGGTCGAGTCTACCCACGAGAGTTTCCATTTGGGTGCGTCTGAAAAACGATGCATCTAATATTTATTATTTGTAGAAAAATGCTCTTTTCTTTATAAAACAAAAAATCTAAGATATCCAAACACATTTGTAGAAAAATGAAGTTGCCACTTGATTTTTGAGAAAAATCAAGCAAAACAAAAAGAAGGTCACAGGTCCTTTTTAAATGTAACTAGAGAAAAAGAGGATTCATGGGCTAAGGTACGAAAAAAAAAAGGTGTTAGGCACTCTTTTCGCCCAACTGTATGGTTACCCTCTACTTTGTCAATGTTGGTTATTGTTTTAAACTTTTCAAAGGTAACATATATAGAATAGTAGGTTAAAGATAGTTAATATAAAAGCAAACAAGGAAGAGAAATCCGAATTATTGTCCTAGGTGTGACAACTCGTCATCCGAACACGTCGAGACGTACATAAGTATAGATAAGGAGAATATTCTAACCATTCATTCATATTTACATATCATAAATATTACATCATTAACAGTTCTGAACTATTCATAAGTACATAGCGATTATAGTTTCACAAAAGAATTTAAAAATATTTACAATACGCTCTTGGAAACTGAATAAAAGAACAAAATGAGAAGAAATTCAAATTCTTCAAACTGCGTTGTCAGGGTCAGCTGGTTCCTGCCACTCGCCCTATTCTTGAAAACCTTCTTCTTTTTCGGGGCGACTTCCTCCAAGAACTCCTCTTTACCTGTGGCATGAATGCCATGAGTCAAAGCCCAAAAGAAAACTCTCTAAACTCTCTAACCAATCTCACGGCATAAACTCACCACAACACATTTCATATAATACTTAAAGAATTTATAAATCAAGGAAACATGTAAAGATGTAAATTCTGTAGATAGGTAAGTATTAGACAACAAATTATGTAAGTAATGAAGAGTGCAATGCAATGCATTCGCCAAACCCATTTATAAATTAACCAATCAAATTTTCAGTGACACCATTTTGTTCTAGTACGTTAGGCTCCCATACACCAACGTTCCCGATCACGACGGTGTATAGTGGATGTTCGGCTCAAGACATAACATGACTCAGGACGTATATGACCCAAAGTCGATCATACCGAACATGATAATCCGAATGGCACCATTACGTTCCCGTACGTTAGGATCCCGTACATTAACGTTCCCGATCACAGCGGCGTATAGCAGTGTATAGCGGCTGTTCAGCTCAAGACGTGATACGGCTCAGGACGTAACACGGCTCAGACGTGCATGGCCCAAAGTCAACATATCCAATATAATAACCCGAATGGTACCATTACATTCCTATACGTTAAGTTCTCGTATGTCAGCGTTCCTGATCAAAGCGGCGTATAGCGGCTATTCGGCTCAAAACGTATATGGCCCATTATCAACACCACTTCTATAATATAACCATAACTCAAGAAGTGACGGAAACCAAAGGGGCATATACCCACAAATACGACCAAAATGTAACCCACAAGATGTCCCAAGTGCAATGTAATGATGTTTATGGTACAACAACTCGTATCTTGAAGTACAACTTAACAATAACATAGGTATGAAACTAAGTATGGCATGACGTACAAACCAACATAGTGTAAAGTGCAAGTCTTTAAAGCATAAGGTACAACTCACTAAAACAGAGAGTACAAGTGTATGAGGCACAAGATATCATTTATGTGACATGGATTCAATCCTATCAGCATGATTTCTATTCATCGAATTGTCAATTCCGTACACCAATCACTTCACATAATTCATTTAAAGTCCATATCTTCATGTCCCACAATGTGACATGCCACTCATACACTTAGCCAAATTTAGGAAAATGTTTAAGCGTCAAATTTAAAATTACAATAGTATTTTGGGGCACCTAGACATGGATTTAATTTCTAATTTTTAAACACTAATTAGATAAAAATATTTTCTACAACTTTCATATTTAACACTAAGGTCAGATCCTAGGGCAAATGAGTCATTTACTTTAATTAAGTGAAAACCATTCAGCACTTTACAGAGAAAAGTGCAGAATCTGGGCCTCTGTTGGCCTCAGTTTGGGAACATTAATTCAAGGGCTATGGGTCTGATTTTTGGGGAGTTTTTATCTTAAGGTGTCCCCTACAAATTTCATGTTTTGTGCTAAGACTTGTTGTTTGGAACAAGTTGATGATTTTGGCCAATTTATAAAATGGATTCAAGCAGCATAAAAAGGGTATGTAGAACCGATTTTTAACAGAGAAGGCACAAGGCCTTTGGGGGTCCATCCGAGGGTATTTTGGGCTGATATTTTCTCAGTATCTAACTTAATATGTTAGCTACATTTTTTATGAAAACCACGTTTGGATTTGGCTATTAAAAACATAGGTTTTTGGTCTCAGAAAAATGTGTGACGGAGAGCTCTGTCAGTCACTAAATCACAATAGTGACTGTGGAAAGGGTGTTGACCTATCAAGACTTTATTTTTTTAGCTCAATTTTGGTGGAAAGTAAGATAAAAATGTTATCTACAAGTTTTATATTTTTACCCAAGCTCGGTTCACACTCTAACTTAGGGTTTTTAGGTCTGAAACTAAGAGTGGTCAAAATATAACACTCTTTGGTAAAAATGGTATATCTGGAGTTCTACCTAACGAAATCATTTAAAACCAATTTTGTATGAAAGAGAATTTAAAAATCTAGGTCTTGACATAAAAATCACTTTTCGATCATTTTTCTATAATTAGTTATGGTAGTTTAAAGTTCGTGGCAAAAAGTTAGTATGTCCAGAAAATCAGGTTATCTAGGATTTTGGTATCTTAGCTCATGTTATGTTTAAGTTTAATGTATTTTCTTTGCATGCATGTCATATGTGTTTTAAGAGATGAGTTGAGAGGAGTTTTATGTTGATATTGGACAAAAAGTTTAGAGGTTTTACTTACCTTATTTGAAGACCTAAAAGTGGAGGATGGCTAGAGGACGTGGCTTGAATGCTTCTCCTTGCTCCTCCGTAGTTCCTCCTTATTTTCTTCCTTCATCTTCCATCCTTTCTCTCTCAATTTTGTGGAACACTAAACACTCAAGAAATCAGGTCTCTCTCTCTCTATATTGCCGAAACATGGAGAAGAGAAGTCGGGGTTTGGGTCTTGTTTTATTCCCAATGACTTAGTGGATTCAATTATGATGTGTAAGGCCATAATTTGAATTTTTTCCATGTTTATTAGTTGCATGCAAGGTGGGAGGCTTTTGAGACTTACATATATTAGACATGTCAGCTAGAGATTTTGGCTAGGGGCTGTTTGGGGCTGAGAAAAACTGATTTTGTGTGATTTTAATGACTAAATGAGGTTTTGGTGCATTACTGGACAAGAAAAGGCTTTAAAAATTAACTTGGTGTATCATTTTAGCGTCTTATCCTACTAAAACCTATTATTTTAGTGTTTTTATGATAAATTTAGTATTCTCATGAATTATTATTATTTTTATAGCAATTAATTAAATAGGTATAGGCTTTTAAGTCAAATTAAGTTAGTTTGACAAGAATTGACTTTTTGACTTATTTATTGCGTAGAAATTTTAAATAATGATTTGTTTTCTTTTTTTGACTTATATTATTATATCGTTATGTATATTACTTGTATAAAAAGTCTTGGATCATAATAGTGCTTAACTTGTACAATTTTTTCTCATTTTTGAGTTTAAAAAGGCAAAAAGTGACTTTTTGTGCACAAATTCCTAGGTTGTCAGCTATGCAAGGGAATTTTTGTCATTTTTATTGTTAGTCTATCCATTTTTATTTATTTGTATCTAAATATCTAATTTAGGGTGTCCATGTGTCAAATTTTAAATTTTTAAGACTTTTTGCTGTATAAGGGGCAAAATGGTCATTTTATCCTAATTATGAGAATTTTTTATTTTTAACCTTATATTTCATATTATGTACTTAATTTAGGATGTTAGGAGTCTTCTTTGAGTATTAAGATTTTTCCTCTGAGCATTTGATCACTTTAGAGTTTTTAGATCAAATTAGGGTTTTCGGGCCGAGTTAGGGTTTTCGATCTTTTAATGACCTAAGATCTCATCGGCTTACCGTCACTAATACTAAGGTTTGGGCTAGATCGCTACACAAGTCGTTACAAGCTAGGTTGTTACAATTAGGGTCCGACCCAGGTTGTTACAAACTACCGTCCTTAAACAAATTTCGTCCTCAAAATTTCATCCCGTACTTTATTGTGTGAAAGGTTTGGGATGATTTACTTGCATCATTCCTCTTCGAACTTGGACCCTTGTTTACTTGAGTCGTTCTTTATTGAGGGTATGGACAGGGTTGGGCTAATGTGCTTAGTACCTTGAGTAATGGTTGCTTTGTTTTTCTAGAACTTTAAACCGACTACTATAACAAATTTCAAATGTAACGTTGCATACTTATGTCGTGGGGTTGTTGACTAGCGATGTGTTAGCCTAAAGCCTTATCCTACAAGCATCCACTTTCTCGTAATGATGTAACAAATCTAAACTAACATACATCCCCGAGTTGCGAATACGAGCGTACCTCTGATCGTCAATAAAAGGCATGGCAACTTGGATATATTGTTGGTGCCCTTCCGATCGAGGTTGTGGTTATTTCCATTGTTGCGATTAATTTTCCTAATTCTCCTGTCATAGCTGTGGACATTGTAGCTTTTTGTGCCCAGGTTGACCGCATTCATAGTAGAGCCTTACCCTTTGTAGGTTGACCCCTTGCTTGCCTTGGTCTGTTGATCAGGTGGTATGACTTTTTGAGAACAAATTCCCTATTGTTCCTTTGTGGTCCTTCTTGACTAGTACTCTCTTTTTTCTAACTCCAAATCCTTTTAGAATCGACTAAGTCTGTTTCTGCCAACAGGGCTGCCTATACTACTTGAGTGTAAGTCGAAAGCTGCAAGCAGATGACTCTAGTTCGGACAGAGGGTTCTAGGCTCCACTCGATCTTTCGTGTCCTTGATTCTTCATCAGGTATGATGGTCACGGCAAATCAGCTCAACTCTTCAAAGCGATTAACATACTGGGTTACAGACATAGATCCTTATTTTAGCTCTAGAAATTCTCTGACTTATCCTTGTCGAAAGGGACCTAGGAAGTACTTTTCCAAAAATAATTCTTCAAACTGATTCCAAGTCAGAGCTTCGACATCTTAGGTGTTGTCTATCATAGACCACCAGTAGTCGGCTTCTCCTTCTAGTAGGTGTGCTGCTAGAGCTACTCGATCGGCATCGGTCTGCACTCCCAAAGAGTTAAATAACTTCTTTACAGCTCTAAGCCATTCTTTGACTACTCTCGGTTCAGCTCCTCCCTTGAACATAGGGGCTCGTTATTTTCTGAGTTCTAATAAGAACCATGCCCTATCTCGAATGTGAGGGCGATTAATGCTAGTGGTAAGCTCACGCAAGACCCGGGCAAACCCTAGTACTTCTTCGTTTACAGGTCCATCTGCTGGTTGTTGATGGTCAGGTCGTCTACCTGCCATCTAAATAAAGAAGAAAGGCGTTGCAGCTTGTGAGTCATCTTTTTAAATTCTTGATTGTCTTTAGGTTTTGGGATCTTGCGGAGTTAATTTAAGATTTATTTATTTGTATTTCATAACATTCAAGTTTGAGTACATAGTCGGTTTGAGAAAATAGGTTTTTCTTAGAATGATTACAAAGAGCGAGGTACATAACATATTGGGGTCCAACTAGAATAGATGTAGATAAAACCATCGGAGTTTGGCTGCATAGTCCCACGTTACGTCCATGTTTCGTAGCATTTCCATTGTACTTCCACGTGCCACACTCCAGCGGGTTCCATGAAAACTTTATCGGTGATGGCAATAGGAACCTTCATGTAGGTCTCCATTAGAGATGTTGCATGAGACTTTATTTAGTAGTTCTTGCGGTCAGATGTATTGATCTTCTAAACACGTTAAGCACGGATGTTGACAGGCATGCTGTGCTTTAACTCCAGGTAGAGATCTGCTTTGCGACTCGATGATGCGTCAGGTGGTTCTTCTGAGGATGTGCATGATTCGAGTTTCCCTTGAAGCGGTAAACTCTAATAACTATTGTTTCTCATCAATCTTGGTCTTAAAAGAGGTGACTTGGGGTGGCGAGTGGTCTAGAGTTTAGCCGAGAATTTCGAATGATGTACTAGACTGCACGATACGTGGCTGGGGTTTAGAATGGCTTAGGGAAGGTGAACAAATCCTTTACTAAGATTCAAGGGAAGATTCCCAAATAGTTCAAAAGATAGGTCGGATAAGGTCAAATGGTCACGGTTAAGGCAGTCACCGTTGACACAAATTGAGTGGTTATTTAGGGTTCAAATGTAGGTGAAACAAGAGGACAGTGAACAATACTAAAAAAATGTCCTCGTAACTAATCCAGTACAATTAGATTCTGATAAAAGAGATGTTAAGTAGTAGGCAGCCAAACTAGATATTTATCCTAGTTACGTCGGCCTAACATACTTCAATTCAAGTACCCAAGTCTACTTCCCGGGTAAGTATTTCAAGAGTGTACAAAAGAATTCACATAAACAACTACAATAGATTGTGGTCTCTTCATCGAGATAAGATGAATGATGATAAAGATTTTATCAATGTCGAATGTTCGAAACGGGTAATTAGAAAAGAAGAATTAGTTCAAGGATAATGGGTTGAATCATAGGAGAGTTAAATGCCAACACCGATCATTATCGAGGCATGAATACTTAAGGATAAGGGTGTTTTCTAGGATTTAATTTATGATAGGATTATCAACAAGACTTGGGTGCATAAGTTACTGACGAACGACGCTTGGCGGTACCGTTGAGGACTGATGATATAAGAAGGAATGATACACAAAGAACTTCAAGTAGGTACAAAATTTAACAGAAAAGCTTCGGGTAAATGAGAAATGAACTTATAAGGATAGAGTTGCGGGGTTCTAATGGTGGCTCTCGAAGTGATATTTAAAAACTTCTCTTAGTGTGTACTCCCGTCTACCCCCTTTAAAATAAAATAACTTGTTGCATGAATCTCCAATCTTCGATCTCGATGCTCTTACTCGTCCATCGCATGTAGATTCCCAGCTGCTTTTAATCTTGGCAACGTCCTAACAGGACTCGCTATAAGACTTAGACGCAGTAGATTTTAGTTCTTATAATATATAAATGATAATTATAATTAATACAACACATCCTACAAAGCTTCTACGCGACAGAACGCATGGTTTTCCACATCCCAAGACCTAAAGGTTCACAAAATCTAGGCTCTAATACCAACTGTGGCGCCCCGTCCTCCAGGCACATCAGGACATACATAAGTATAGATAAGGAAAATATTCTAACGATTTATTCATATTTATATATCATAAATATTATATCATTAACAGGTCTGAACTGTTCATAAGTACATAGCAATTACAGTTTCACCAGAGAATTTAACAAAAATTTACAATACGCTCATGAAAACTGAATAAAAGAACAAAAAGGAAAGAAATTCAAATTCTTCAAACTGCATTGTCGGGGTCAGTTGGTACCTACCACTCGCCCTGTTCTTCAAAACCTTCTTCTTTTTCGGGGTGACTTCCTCCAAGAACTCCTCCTCCTTTCCTGTGACACGAATGCCATGAGCCAAAACCTAGAAAAAAACTCTCCAAACTCTAACTAATCTCACGGCATAAACTCACCACAATACATTTTATACAACACTTAAAACATTTATAAATCAAGGAGACAGGCAAAAATGTAAATTCAGTATATAGGTAAGTATTAGACAACAAATTATGCAGGTAATGAAGAGTGCAATGCAATGCGTTCACCCAACCCATTTATAAATCAACCAATCAAATTTTGAGTGACACCATTACGTTCACGTACGTTAGGCTCCCATACACCAACGTTCTCGATCACGACGGCGTATAGCGGACGTTTGACTCAAGACGTGGCACGGCTCAGGACGTATATGACCCAAAGTCGATGATACCCAACACGATAATCCGAATGGCACCATTACGTTTCCGTACGTTAGGTTCCCGTACATTAGCGTTCTTGACCACAACGACGTATAGCGACTGTTCGACTGAAGACGTGATAGGGCTCAGGACGTAACACAGCTAAGGAAGAACATGGCTCAAAGTCAACATATCCAATATAATAACATGAATGGCACCATTACGTTTTTGTACGTTAGGTTTCCGTACATCAGCGTTCCTAACCACAGCAGCGTATAGCGGTTGTTAAGTCCAAGACGTGATACGACTCAAGACGTAACATGAGTCAAGACGTATATGGCCCATTGTCAACACCACTTCTATAATATAACCATAACTCAAGGAGCGATGAAAACCAAAGGGGCATATACCCACAAATAAGACCAAGGTACAAAATAACCAAAACTAATGTACAGGATGCAACCAATAAGATGCCACAAGTGCAATGCAATGATGTTTATGGTACAATAACTCGTATCTTGAAGTACAACTTAACAATAGCATGGGTATGAAACTAAGCATGGCATGATGTACGAATCAACATAGCGTAAAGTACAAGTCTTTAAAGCATAAGGTACAACGCACTAAAACATAGAGTACAAGTGTATGAGGCACAAGCTATCATTTTAGTGGCATGGATTCATTCCTATCAGCATGGTTTCTATTCATCGAATTGTTAATTTTGTACACTAATCACTTCACATAATTCATTTAAAGTCCATATCTTCAAGTCCCACAGTGTGACAAGCACTCATACACTTAGCCAAATTTAGGTAAATGTTTAAGCGTCAAATTTAAAATTACAACAGTGTTTTGGGGTTAAAATAACACACGGTTGTGACAACCAAGGGTCACGGCCATTAACATTTTGAAATCACAGAGGCATCTTTATGTGTCCAATGTGCCAGTGAATACGAAAATGGATTGAAATATGATATTCTACGCATTATAGAGAGTTATAGACATACCATTTTTAATGATAGCTCACATGAACATACTTATTAAAAATAGAAATAATAAATGGAAAACCTAACCGTAAAACCCATAAGAGAGAGAAGATGAGGGTTAAAAAAACATCACGATTTTTCTAAAGTTACTTAGTGTAGACAACCGCCTCGGACGTCCTCTCGGATGTGGAGGATGAGAATCACCAAATAATCCATGCTCCAAGGCCTCACCAATGCAAGCAAGGTCAAGAACTAGGTCCAAGAGTGTGTGGTATAAGTATTGGGAGTATCAGAATATCGAATGGGAATCTAATTCTACAGAGTATCGGTATCTAGGTATTACTATCCTTTGGTTTCTAGGAAAATGGGCGCCTATTTATAGGCAAAGAGGAAACACAAACATCATCTGGAATGCTGCCACCAGTCCAAAAAGGTGTCAGACTTGTGGCCGGGACCTTTAGTTGTATGAACAGTACCAGCCGTGGCTTTTATTATATGAAAAAAGCAGGTCGTGACCTTTAAAGTCGCAACTAGGTTTAGGGTTTCAAAAAGGTAGGGGCCATGATAAAGGAAAGTCGCGACGTGCTTTAGGATTGCAAAAAGGTGGCGGCCATTAGGATCAGGACATGGCCTATTGTAGGGTTTTGAAAAGGTGGTGGCCATGAAGAACATGGATGTCGGGGTCTAAAGATTCTTGATGGTTTCTTGGGTTTTAAACCAAATTCCTGACTTTGATTGCTTGAGGGAATCCTTGAGCATAATTCTCATGATTTCATCATTGGAGAGCATTCGAGACAGGTGCCCAAGATTCAGCTTGGTCAAATTAGGGTGTCTACAGTTGCCACTCTTTGACAGAGCTTGCAACAACTCATGGTGCAAGTAAATGTCAAAACTCTAGAGACATACCGATTGAACAAGCTGCCAATCTTAGGCATAAACAAAACATACAAAAAAATATAGTCGAACCTAAATTTCCATCGAGCTTCCTACGTAACCCCATTATAAGGGATTAGACCGGTCGTAGTTTGTGAGGCAATGCATATGATGAAAACAGGTTAGTCATGACGCATGGCAGATATGATATGATGCAAATAGGTACAATGCTAACATATGGTTTAAGGTCACAACATGGATCGAAGATCATCAAAGATCAGTTTTAGGTTATGAATGGACCAGAGGTTCAATTTAAGGTCATGAGGAGGACTGAAGAGATAGATATCAATTTTAGGTCATGAAAGGACCGAAGAGTCAGTTTAAGATCATGATGAGGAGTGTAGAGTCAGTTTAAAGTCATGAGAAGGACGGAAGGTTCAAAGGTGCATTTTTAGGTCACGCGGGGAATGACGAGTCAGTTTAAGGTCATGAGAAGGACCGAAGATTTAATGAGGCATTTTTAGGTCATGCGAGGACCGACGAGTCAATTTAAGGCTATGAGGAGGACTGAAGATTTAACGAGGCATTTTTAGGTCATACGAGGACCGACAAGTCAGTTTAAGGTCACGAGGAGGACTGAAGGTTTAAAGAGGCATTTTTAGGTCATGCGAGGACCGACGAGTCAGTTTAAGGTCATAAGGAGGACCAAAGGTAAGGTTTATTCCTCATAAACCTCTGAAAGGAACCAAAACAGGAATTATATGGCTTGAAGGCTTGGTGCTCAATAAAACATCTTGGTTGTTACTTTAAAAAATGGCAACCTGAACATTTGAGCCCTAGGTATGTTACGGCCTGGATATCAAAAGGTGAGATCGTTAGAAACATTTAAGATTTGGCACGACCGTGAGAAAAAAATGGTGCAGCCTGGGTTCGGATGTTGTGGTCGTGACTTTTAAAAAGGGTAAATCTCGTGGCCATGAGGTTGATAGAAGAACATGGGTCTGGGGTTGTTCGAAAAAAAAACTCAACTAAAACTCTCTTCCTCTCATCTTTCTCACTCTCTCACTCTCGTCTCTCTCACTCTCTCACTATCTCGCTCTCGTCTCTCTCGCTCTTTCAAGATGTTCACGTTGGTGTTCCTCCCTCTCCAATACATGGTCGTAGGAGGATTCGAATTCATTGCTGACGACGCCGAAGGTGGTGGAGGCGGCATGGTCGGCGGTGGAGGCAATGGAAACGGTGATGGGGCCGTCGATAGAGGCGACGCTAGTGGCGGAGATGGTGGAACGGCGGCGATTGGTGGCACCGAGGGCAAAGGTGGTGAGGAAGCTCTTCTCTTGGGTGGCATCTCAGGCATGCCGACGTGGTGGATGAGCACGAGCTACTCCTTCGGCGTCGCGAGGAGCACCTTTTGGTGGTGAACATGTAACGACCCGGTACAGACCCTAGTTATAACAACCCGATTGATGACGACCCATGTAATGACCCTGCTCGGACCCTAGTATTAGTGACGGATAGTCCACAAGGCTATAGAGTACGGACGAGATTCAAAACCCTAACTCGAATCAAAAACTCTAAGTTCGGCCTGAAAATCCTAAAAAGGTCCAAAATTTAGGCAATAAAACCTTAACACCCAGAGAGTCTCCCAACATTCTAAATGAAGTAAATATCATGAAATAATGAGTTAAAAATCAAAAATCCTCATAAATAGAGTAAAACGACCATTTGCCCCTAGTATAGCAAAAAGTCTTAAAAATTTAAATTTTGACACATGGATACCCTAAATCAAGAATTTAAGTACAATTAAGTAGCAAAGGACAACATAACATCAAAAATGCCAAAAATATCCCTTAGTGGCCGACCACCTTTAGAAGTGTGCCAAAAAGTGACTTTTTACTTTCTTTTTAGCTTAAAATGATGAGAAATGTATTAAATTAAGCATTATGATGATCTAATACTTGTTGAACAAGTAATATACATAATAATATAGTGTTATAGGTCAACAAAAGCAAACAAATTATTATTGAAGTTCATACACAACAAAATAAGTCAACAAGTTACATATTGTCAAAATAGCTTAATTTGACTAAAAAGACTACATCTATTTAACCAATTGCTATGGAAACTATGATAATACATGAGAATACTATATTTATCATAAACATACTAATATAATCAGTTTCAGTAGGAAAATACACCAAAAAGATACATCAAATTAACTTTTAATGCATTATCTTGCACAAAAGGGCACGCAAATTAAGATGCTTACTTTACAGGTGCCATAGATACTTATCATTTCTTTTATTTTTGTATGAAAATCATTTTTGATTGCTTAGATCTTGTGAGTTGATATCTTGCCTTGTAAATCCATTTTCATGTGGCGAGTTGGTAGCAGGTGTGACGCCTCGTCCTCCGGGCACGTCGGGACATACATAAGTGTAGATAAAGAGAATATTCTAGCCATTCATTCATTTTTAAATATCATAAATATTACATCATTAAGAGTTTGAAACTGATTAAAAATAAATAACGATTACAGTCATCCAGAGAATTTAATAAAAGTTACAATATGCCCGTGGAAACTGAACAAAAGATCAAAAAGGGTGGTCTTCAATTTCTTCAATTTGTGTTGATGGGATTGGCGGGCTCCTGCCACTCACCCCGTTCCTCGAAACCTTCTTCTACGGGTGAAACTTCCTCAAAAAGTTCTTCTTTACCTGTGGCACGAATGCTATGAGCCGAAGTCGAGAAGAAAATTTCCTAAACCTTCTAACAAACTCACAACAAAATACCCTACAATACATATCGTATAACACCCAATACAATTTAAGGCCAAGGAGATAGACAAATTTAACATTTTTAGCAAGGTAAGAATATATAAGAACAATTATGCAAGTGCGTGATGCAAATGAATGCAATGCAAATGTCCAACCCAACATACATCCTGAACCATAACATGAATTCCACACCGGGAATTACAGAGTAAACTTAATGGAAATCTGATCGCCAAACTTATTCTTACCCCGTTGTGAAAAGTAAACGCTTGCCTTGGCTTCATGCCTCAGCCGTTTTACTCAATGGCAACAGTGTGGGGAAGCCAGTTACATCCTTATTCCAAATCCTCTAGCCAAATTATATGCGCACAAAACCCATCTTAAGAACAAGAATGCTTGTTTGGCATCAACCCAAAGTCTAGATAACAAACAGGAATTTCAAGAGACACTTCACGCTATTCAAAATACCAAGATGAGGGATTTAGGACCGCTATAATTGGGCTCTTCTCTGAAGTTACCATCGCAGTGGAATTAGGTCCACCGAATTAGGCTCTTCTTTGAGATTACCCTTCTAAACATCGTGGCAATAGGGTTTAGGTCTGCCATAATTGGGCTCTTCTCCAAAGTTACCCAATTTACCCATGTCAACACCACTTCTATAATATAACCATAACTCAAGGAGCGACGAAAACCAAAGGGACATATACCCAACAAATATGACCGATGTTCAAAATAACCAAAACCAATGTACAGGATGCAACCCACAAGATGCCCCAAGTGCAATGCAATGATGCTTATGGTACAATAACTCGAATCTTGAAGTACAACTTAATAATAGCATGGTATGAAACTAAACATGGAATGACGTACAAACTAACATGGCCTAAAGTACAAGTCTTTAAAGCATAAGATACAATTCACTAAAGCATAAAGTACAAGTATATGAGGCACAAGCTGCTATTCATGTGACATAGATTTAACCTATCGGCATGATTTCTATTTATCAAATTATCAATTTCAAACACCAATCATGTAACACCCCGACTCTTCACATGGCAACGATATTATCCGCTTTGGGCAAAAGCCCTCATAATTTTGTTCTTCCTAGATGGGTCACCCATCCTTGTATTGCTCCTACCCAAGAACGCTTAACAGCAGAGTTCTGTTAGGGTCTCTACCACATCGGAAAAGGTCTCGTTGAATGTAAGAGTCCAAGATTTTTCCTTTATAGTTCAGGAACTCCCTTTCCCTTTTCGATATGGGATACTAGGATATCACAATCCCCCACCCTTAGGGCTGCACGTCCCCGTGTAGTAGCCTGCCAGCTTTGGTAGCCTGCCAGTCCTTATCAACCCGCCCACATGTCATGCGAGATGGCAGGGGCCCACACTCTGAGGTGAAGAGAGTCGGCTCTGATACCAACTGTGACACCCCAACCCTTCACATGGAAACGATATTGTCTGCTTTGGGTAAAAGCCCTCACGATTTTGTTCTTCCTAGGGGTGTCACCCATCCTTGCATTGCTCCCACCCAAATATGCTTAACTGCGGAGTTCTGCTAGGATATCTATCACCTAGTAAAAAGGTCTCGTTGAATGTAAGGGTCCTAGATTTTTCCTTTATAGTCCAGGAACTCTCTCTCCCATTCTGATGTGGGATACCAGGATATCACAAATCACTCACATAGTTCATTTAAAGTTCATATCTTTAAATCTCACAATGTGACATGCCACTCATACACTTAGCTAATTTTAGGTAAATGTTTAAGCGTTAAATTTAAAATTACAACAGTGTTTTGGGGCACCTAGACATGGAGTTAATTTCTAATTTTTGAACACCAATTAGATAAAAATATTTTCTACAACTTTCACGTTTAACACTAACGTTAGATCCTAGGAAAATGGGTTATTTATTTTAATTAAGTAAAAACCATTTAGCACTTTACAGAGAAAAGTGCAGAATTTGGGCCTCTGTTGGCCTCAGTCTTGGGGCATCAATTCAAGGGCTATGGTTCTAATTTTTGGGAGGTTTTAGTTTAATATGTCCCCTACAAGTTTCATGTTTTGTGGTAAGGGTAGTTGTTTGGAACAAATCGATCATGTTGGTCAATTTACAAAATGCGTTCAATCAACATAAAAAGGTTCAGTAGAACCGGTTTTCAACAGAGAATGCTCAAAACTTTTGTGGGACCATCTGAGGGTATTTTGGACTGATTTTTGCTCAGTATCTAGTTTAATATATTAGATATATTTTTCATGAAAACCACTTTCAGATTTAGCTATTAAAAACTTAGGTTTTTGTGGTCCCACAAAAATGTGTGACAGAGAGCTCTGTTAGTCACTAAATCACAACAGTGATTTTAGGAAGGGTTTTGACCCGTTGAAACTTCATATATTTAGTTCATTTTTGGTGGACAGTAAGATAAATATGTTGTCTAAAAGTTTTATGTCTTAACCTAAGCTCGGTTCTCACTCTAACTTAGGGTTTTTTTGTCTGTAACTCAGAGTGGTCAGAATCTGACACTCTTTGGTAAAAATGGTGTATCTAGAGTTCTACCCAATGAAATCACTTCAAACTAATTTTGTATGAAAGAGAACTTGAAACTCTAGGTCTGTACATAAAAATAAAATTTAGATTATTTTTTCACAATTAGTTATGAAAGTTTAAATTTCGTGACAGAATGTTAATATGCCCAAAAAAATCAGGTTATTTAGGTTTTCGTTAACTTAGATCCTGATGTGTTTAAATTTAATATATTTTATTTGCATGCATGTCATATATTCATACATACCAAGGTTCCATAGCCTATCCAATCCATAAAACTCAAAATCACTTACATGCAAACACATACAACACTTGATCTCGCATAAACAGCCTCTAATCTACTCACACGATGCATTTTCGAGTCAACTCTTGTTTCTTATTCTTAGTGTTGTTTATAGAGATGAATTGAGGGTTATTTTTTGATAGAATGGAAGAAGGTCTAAGGGATTTACTTACTTGCTTGATGCTCTAAAGATTGAAAGATGGCTAGGACTTAGCTTTGTTGTACACTCCTTGGCCCTTCCTAGCTTCTTCTTCCTTTTTTCTTCCTTCTTCTCTTGGAAACACTTAAAAAACTTTTGGTAGCTCTCTCTCACTCTCTATGGCCGAAAATATAGAACGAGAATGGGTGATATATGTGTTATTTTTATAGCAAAATTGTTTGGTGAGGTTCGTAATTATAGTGTAAGAAACTTTTCATTTTTCTAAAATCCCATTGGTTGCATGGGAGGTGTGTTGCTTTTGAGATATGTGCATATTAGATATGGCTTCCAGGGTTTCGGCTGGGGCTGTTTAGGGGGCCTCAAAAGCTGATTTTCCATTAATGTGAGATTTAAATTATGTTTTGGTACCATTTTGTGCAACAAAATACATAAAATATTAATTTTATGTATCTTTTTGGTATCTTAACCTACTAAAACTTATTATTTTAGTGTGTTTATAATTTATTTAGTCTTTCCATGAATTATCATAATTTTTATAGCAATTAATTAAGTAGGTATAAGCTCTAAAGTCAATTTAAGCTAGTTTGACAAGAATTGACTTTTTGACTTATTTATTATGTAGAAACTTTAAATAATGATTTATTTTCTTTTATTAATCTATGTTATTATATTATTATGTATATTACTTGTATAAAAAGTCTTGGGTTATAATAATGCTTAATTTATATAACTTTTTCTTATTTTTGAGTTTGAAACGGCAAAAAGTAACTTTTTATGCACAAATCCTAAGGTGGCCGGCCATGCAAGGGTATTTTTGTCATTTTTGTTGTTATTTTATCTTTTGTTACTTATTTGTATCTAAATATCTGATTTAGAATGTCCATGTGTCAACATTTGAGTTTTTAAGACTTTTTGCTATACTATAGGCAAAATGGTCATTTTACCCTATTTATGAGAATTTTTTATTTTTAACTTTGTATTTTATGTTATTTACTTAATTTAGGATGTTAGGAGTCTTTTCTGGGTATTAGGGCTTTACCTCTAAGTATTTGATCTTTTTTGGGTTTCTTGGCCGAATTATGGTTTGAGGTTGAGTTAGGATTTTCATCCTTCTAGCAACCTAAGATCTTGTCAACTAACTATCGCTAATGCTAGGATTTGGGTTGGATCGCTACACTGGTCGTTACAAACTGGGTTGTTACAACTAGGGTTCAAACCGACTTGTTACAATCTACTCCTCTTAAAATAAATTTCATCCTCGAAATTTCATGCAAAAGGTTGTGGATGGTTACTTGTACCTCTTCTCTTTGAAATTGTGTCCTTGTTTACTTGAGTTGTTCTTTATTGAGAGTGTGGACAGGGTCGGGTGTATATGTTCAGCACTGTGAGTAATGGTTGTTTTTACTAATTTCTAAATTCGATTACTACATAGTTTTCAAAGATCACGTCGAATACTTGTGGCGCGAGATTTGTTTAACTAGTGTTAACCTAAAAGCCTTTATTCTTCAAGCGTACCCTTTTCTTGTAATGACAAGGCTAAACTAATACACATCCCAGAGTTGCGAGTACGAGTGTACCACTAATCATCGACGAATACTCCATTTTTTCTTGTGAAGGAGAACATTGCGTGTATTGATTCTCTTGTTGGTTAAGCTGCATCATCCTTCCCAAACCATCCGTTCCTTGTTGAAGTTGATTTTCTTGATATTCATAGTTTTGCTTTCGTCAACGGATATTGTAGTTTCTTCCACTTGGTAGCGGGTATTGAAACTTCTTATGTCCAGACTTGTTGCAATTGAAACAGATTATTGGGTTCATCTGTTATCCCCCTTGTTGTTCATTCCAGCTAGTTTGTGAGTATGGCTTGATAGGAACAAATTGCCTTTTATTCTCCCACTAGTACCTCTCGTACGACTTGTGCATAAGTGGGAAGCTGCATGCAAACGTTCCTTCCTCGAATTGATGGCTTCAAGCCCCACCCAATCTTTCGTGCCTTTGACTCTTTGTCTGGTATAATGGCTATAGCAAAGCAGCTCAATTCCTTGAAGCGATTAGCGTACTGGGTTACCGTCATCTATCCTTGTTTAAGTTCCAAGAATGCTCTAATCTATTCCTGACGGAAGGGAGTGGGAAAATACTTTTCCAAAAATAACCCTTCAAACTGATCCCATGTTAAGGCTGCCACGTCATCGGTGTTATTGATCATAGACCACCAATGGTCCGCTTCTCCTTCCAATAGGTGAGCTGCTAAAGCTTTCTGATCTGCCTCAACTTGAACTCCCATTGAGTTGAATAACTTCTTGATGACCCTCAGTCACTCCTCGGCCTCTTTCGGTTCTACTCCTCCCCTAAACGTAGAGGTTCGATGTCTTCCAAGCTTCGATAAAAATCATGCTCGATCACGCACATGGGGACAATTAATGTCGGTGGCAAGCTCTCGTAAAACTTAGGCTAATCCAGGTGCTTCGTCAATTATGGGTTCACTAGTTTGTCGGTGGTAGTTTGGTCCTCTACCAGGCATCCAAAAAAAAAGAGGATTTTATGATTTAAGGGTTGTTTCAATTCTGGATTATGCTCACGTTCTAGGATCATGTGGAGTTAAGTTTGAGGTTGTTTTCGATTAGCATTTGAGTGTAAGATTTTTTTTTAATAATACTTGTATTTCAAGTTATTCAAGCTTGGCTGCATAGGCAATACAAGGTGTTAGGATTGGTATACTGAAAATCATGTTTTAGTATTTAATTTTATTTTTAATAAAATTAATTTTTTATTTTATTAGAATTTTTATGAGCATTGTATGTATATCATTTCTTTAATGTTATGCATGGATGTCCGATATTTTGTATAGTATTTAATATGGTGTGTAGAGTACGACTTGTACACAGAAGATCAAATTTTAGGTTTTTGCAGAATATAAGTTTTATGTTCACAGTTTAGATGGAAATGGACATACCATAGGTACGACTGTAGCACAGAGTTTTAGTAGGTTTGTCTTGGTTACAGGGAACAGATAATAGCATCGTCTATTGTTCGACTCTTTGTGCTAGTACACTTTGTGTGTATTGAACGGGATATTTTGAGTAATTAATTTTATACTGACTATATAAATTAATTTACACCCTAATATAATTATGAATAGTGCTTATCCTCTTAATTCTAAAATAATTATTGATTTATATATATTTAATATTCGTTATTTTGATTCATTAGAGTGTGCGATCTTATATGTGTCTATATTCCCGGTGAATTGGATAGCAGTATTATTTATATAAAAAATATAAATTATTGACAAAATCCACGTCTCGAAGATCGAGATTGACGATACCCCTTTAAGGATGCTTATAAGTTTTGATCGGACCAAATTCTGCAGGTGGATTAAATTATCCGGAGGTCAAATAAGTTAAGTAGAAGGGTTCAAGGAATATCATAATACCGATTAAATTAAATTATCAGTAATTAAATTTAATTGGCGAGTATTGAGAATCTTAACGTAGGGAGAAATGGTAAGCATTTAATATCAGGAGATCAATGCAAGAAGGTCTTGAGATTATGGGTCAGAGTGCAATTATAGTTCTTTAGTGGTGTAAACTATAATTTAGTATTTTATGGAAATTGCAAAAACCGTTGCGTCTTTCCATAATTACAGAAACTGCTGGTAGGTATCTGTGTTCTACTAAAAGTTTTGCTAATAATTACTCCCCATGTAACGATCCGGTACAGACCCTAATTGTAACAATCCTATTGGTAACGACCCATGTAATGACCCTGCTCAGACCCTAGTGTTAGTGACAAAAAGTCCACGAGATCATAGAATACAGAAGTAGTTGAAAACCCTAACTTGAACCGAAAACCCTAACTTGAACCGAAAACCCTAAGTTCGGCCCAAAAACCCTAAAAAGGTCAAAACCTTGGGAAATAAAATCCTAGCACCCGGGGAGTCTCCTAATATTCTAAATGAAGTAAATATCATGAATTAATAAATCAAAAATCAAAAATTCTCGCAAATAGGGTAAAATAACCGTTTTGCCCTTAGTACAACAAAAAGCCTTAAAAACTCAAACTTTGACATATGGATACCCTAAATCAAGGATTTAAGTACAATTAAGTGGTAAAATACAAAATAACATCAAAAATGACAAAAATTCCCCTTAGTGGCCGACCAACTTGGGAAATGTGCCAAAAGTGACTTATTTTCTTCTTTTTAGCTTTAAATGATGAGAAATGCATTAAATGAAGTATTATGATGATCCTAAACTTGTTGGACAAGTAATATATCTAATAATGTAGTGTTATAAGTCAAAAAAAGCAAAAAAATTATTATTTAAGTTTATACACAACAAAATAAGTCAAAAAGCCCTATGTTGTCAAAATAACTTAATTTAACTTAAAAGACTATATCTATTTAATCAATTACTATGGAAATTATGATAATACATGAACATACTATATTTATTATAAATATATTAATATAATAAGTCTCAGTAGAAAAAGACACCAAAAAGATACATCAAATTAACTTTTAATATATTTTCTTACACAATAGGGGCACAAAAATCGAAGCAAACCCCCTGATTGATGGGAATCAAATTTTTTGTCCCCCAATCAGTCCCCTAGCTACATCTAGCTTCCCCATATCTGATTTTAGCCCACAAAAGAATCAAATCAATTCAAATCAACTCAAATCACATTTAATGGAATGAAGAAAAAGGAAGCTTCCTTGTGTACTTTTGCCCCCCATGTGTTCCCTATCCTCCTCCTATTTAAACCAAGCTAAACACCTCTTCTCCCCTTCAAATTTTCGTGCATATAGAGATAGAAAGAGTGGGTTGAGTGTTCTTGAGGGTTTAAGAGAAGAAGAAGAAGAAGAAGAAGAAAAAGGAGGAAGGATCCAAAAAGTGGGGTCGTTTGGAGACCATGGTTTTAAAGATAAGTCCTAATCCATCCTCCACCATATTTTGATCTCCCAAACATGTAAGTAAAACCTATAAACTCTGTATCTAATATCCCTCAAAACATCCCCCCAACACACCGCTTAAGCCCCTCAAAAATCAAGAACCGAAATCAAACTGAAAAGGCGTTGTAGTTGGAAACCTTGGGGCTGTTTTGTTTGTGAATGCTATGAGATGTTGTTGTATATTATTATATTTGATATTTATGGCATCTAAGTGTGCTAGAGCCTTGATATTGAAGTTAGAATCACAAGCATGCAAAGAAATGAAACAAAAACATGACATGTCACAAGTAGAAGACCTAAACCCTAAGAGGCTTGATTTTCTAGAACTTTGATGTTTCTGTCCTGAGAATTGAAACACCATAACTCTTTGTAGAAAATTGATCTAAGAAATATTTTTATGTCCAGAGTTATAATTTTGTGTTATCTTTCATCCAAAATTTGTTTCAACTCATTTGAACCACCAGAACTCGAGATATTTCAATTTTACAAAGTGTGTCAAATTCTGATCTGTCAACATTACTGACTTGGAAACCCTATTTTAAAATGAGATCCGAACTTTTGTGAAAACATGAAAGTTGTAGCTAACATGTATATCCATCTACCCACCAAAAATAAGAACAAAATATCTAGGGTTGTTAGGTCAAAATCCCCTTGAAATTCTCTGTTGATTTTCATCCCTCGACGAACATTCTGTCACATATTTTTATACGGCCCGAAACCCCTATTTTGAGTGACTATTACAAAAGTGGTCTACATGAGCTTTTTAGATAACATATTGAGTTATTTACTGTCCAAAAATCAGACCTTAAAGCCTCGGGATGATACCCCAAAACCTTTTTAAACCCTCTGTCCAAATTCGGCTCTGCTGAGTTTTGGTGGCTGACAAAACCCACTTTTTAAAATGGCCAAAAAGTATAATTTGTTCAAAGAAACTACCCTTAGCTCAAAACATGAAAATTTTAGGGAACTTGTTAAAGTAGAACATACTAAAAAATGGGTTCAATTGGACTTCATTTGATACCCTAAAACCGAGAACAACAGAAGCTAGTTTTTGGTAAAAATCTGGAGTAAATGTTGAACCCTTTTTGCTTAGAATGAAATGTTCACTCCTTTGCCTTAGGTTTTGTCCTTAGTGATAAACATGAGATTTGTAGGATATATTTTTATCTAAATGGTGTATAAAAATCATTGCTTAATTCCAAGTCTAGACGCCCCAAAACTTTGTTGCCCCTATTAATTTAATACTTGGTTTTGGTCCTAAAAGTTGTTAAGTATGATTCGAGCACCCTTTGCCATGAGACCCGAGTTTCTGTATGATGACTTATTTGAATTAGTTGATTATTATTTCAAGTGAATGTATGATGATCTACAATTTCTGTTGTTATATTGAATCATATCTTGAGAATTGTAGCATGTGCTTCACATACGTGTACCTTATGCATTGCACGTTATACCTTGAAGTTTGCCATGCTAGTTGATGCCATACTATGAATTGTTGCACTTGATATCAATGGTACACATTATTGACATTGTCACTTGCATCCTGGCATATCGAGGTCCATCTGTGTAAACCGTTGTTGGGATGGGCTGTGTTGAGATCATTCTTCTTGATTCTCTATCTAGGGCGTCTCTAGTTGCCATTTTTTTTAAAAATGTTTTGGGATGTATTCCCCTTGTATACCCTGGGTTCGTCCTCGGTGTTACAAAATTGGTTTTTACACCCTAGGTGCGTCCCCGGTGTTTAAAATGGTTTATAGATATTATTGGGCACCATGAGTTCATCGCTAGCATTCTGGTTTCGATAGTTTGGATTTTTGGGTAAGTTGGAGAGAGCCTAATTCGGTGGGCCTAACCCTACTGTAGTGGTAATTCGAAGAGACCCCAATTATGGTTGTCCTAAATCCCTAATCCTGGTTCTTTGCTTTGGGTAATTCGGAGAGAGCCTAATTTGGCGGGCCTAAACCCACTGCGGTGGTAATTCGGAGATAGCCCAATTATAGTGGACCTAAACCCCATTGTCATGATGTTTTGAAGGGTAACTTCGGAGATAGCCTAATTATGGGGGTCCTAAATCTCTTATCTTGGTACTTTGTATAATGTGAACGTTTCTTGAAAGCTCTTAGACTTTGGGTTGACACCGGCGAAGGGATCACGTTCCTTAAGGTGGGTTGTGTGCACACATAATTGTCGGTCAGCATAGGGGTGGCAGAATATATATATTGGTTAGTGGCCGGCCCCCACGCCGTTGCCATTGAGTATAACAGCTGTGGCATGAAGCCAGGCGACGTGGTTACTATTCGTAATGAGGCGTGATGATGGCTTTGGTGATCAATTTGTCCAATGAAGTCTAATCTGGTGATTCCCGGCGTGGAATTCCTGTTCTTATCTGGGTGCACGTTGGGTTGGGCATCTGCATTTCATACACGAATGTTTATTGACTTGTCTGCTACCATGTTATAAATTTGTCTGTCTCCTTGACTATAAACTGTACTGGGTGTTATATGGTATATGTTGCGGTGAATTTTGTGCTGTGAGATTAGTTAGAAGGTTGGAGTGTTTTGCTTCTGAGCCTTGGCTCATGGTATCCGTACCACAGGTGAGGAGGAGTTTGTGGAGGAAGTCATCCTCAAGGGAGAAAAAGAGTTGGAAGAGTAAGGTGAATTCCAAGAGTACACGAGTCCAGCTAATGCATTCTGAGGAGTTGAAGCTTCTGCTTTCGTTTTTATATTCAGATTTCTCGTGTTTAGTGTAACTGTTGAAATTTCTTGGTGAAAATGTAATATTTAAGTACTTTGAATGGTTTTGAATTCATATATGATGTAATAACTATCGTACGTAAATATGAATGTATGGCTAGTTTATCCCTATGTTTATATTTATGTATGTCCCGATGTGCCCAAAGGACGGGGTGTCACAGTTGGTATTAGAGCTTTAGGTTTAGTGCACCTTCAGACCTTGGGTTATGAGAAATCATGCATTTTGTCGCGTTGGAATTCTGTAGGAGGCGTTGTATTAATAATTATTATCATCCATACATTATAAGAACTAAAATCTTCTACGTCTGAGTCTTATAGTAAGTCGTGTTAGGACGTTACCAGGGTCGAAAGCAGCAAGGAATCTACATGCAAAGGACGAGTATGACCATCGATGTCGAAGATCTGAGATTTATGCAACAGGTTATCTTATTTTAAGGGGGGTAGATAGGAGTACGCACCAGGAGAAGCTGTAGATACCACCTCGAGAGGCAATGTTAAAACCCCGCCACTTCATCCTTATAAGTCCTTTTCTCTTTTACCCCAAGCCTTGGTGTCAACTTTTTGAAGTTCTTTTGCATGTCCTTTCTTCTTATATCATCAGTCCTCAATGGTACCGTCAAGTGTGGTTTGTCGGTGACTCTTGTACACCCAAGTCTTGTTGAGAATTGTTGAGAACCGTATTAGAAATTCAACTCTAGAAAATACCCTTGTCCTCAAAGTTTTTGTACCTCGATAATGACCGGTATTCGCTTATTGATTCTCCTTCAATTCAAGTCATTATCGTTGATCAAACTCTTCCCTTGAAGAACTCAATATCAATTTTTTGTTAATTACCCGTCCTAAACATTCGTCATTGATAACATCTTTTTCCATTGTTCATTTTCTCTAAATTATGAAACCACAGTCTGTTGCAGTAATTTTGCGAATTCTTTGTACACTCTTGAAATCCCAACCTGGGAAGTCGACTTGGATGCTTGGATTGAAGTACGTTAGGCCGACGTAACTTCAGGGCAAAGTATCTAGTTAGGCTGCCCCTTTTGATATCTCCTTTATCATAATCTGATTGTACTGGATTAGTTCAAGGGACACTTGTTTAAAGTATTGTTCATTGTCCTCCTCTTGTTTTTCCTATATTTGAACCCCAAAATGACTACTCAATTTGTGTCAATGGCAATTACCTTAACCGTGACTGTTTAATCTCATCCAACTTATCTTTAAACCACCTGGGTTTTGCCCTAAGCTGTTCTAACCCCGCGTGTGTTTTTTACTGTCGACCTTCAAGAATCTTGTCCCATAAATCTATGAGTAATAACGATCACCAAGATATTACGTCATTAGGCCTTAGCGCTTTCATGGGAAACTGAGACGATGTACGAAAATCTCTTAACACCACTTCAAGCGTGAAGCAAAATTCTTCATGATGTCACGGCTTAGAATATCTATCAACGTCCACGTTTAATAAAGTTTTGAAGATCGAGGCTCTCGTTTGCAAGAATGGTTAAGTAAAGGCTTATTCAACTAACTATATCTTTTCAAGGGTCCCGACAAATAAGAACTATGCCGTCAGCAATCCAAAGTTAGAAACGAAAGCTTCACATCAAAGGATTCGCGGCACCACCATATAGTACAATTCAACCTTCTCTAAGACTAGTTCATAGCTAACCCACCTATTCCGATAAATTGAGAAGTAAAAGATTCATACCGATAGTAAGGAAGTGAAAAGCAAGAAATAGCCTCTAACTCACGTTAACCTTAGTACACTAAGAAAAGAAGTTCATTTATAGACATCAATATTCACACCAATCCTTCCCACCAAAGTGTTAGAGTTTGGATTTTTGCCATCACTATCGAAGAACGAAGAATCTTGATCATAACAATGAACGTTTGGAGCTTGATGAAGAATTAACCACCAAGTCACCACGGATCACACGACTAGATAATTACCACAACCATATCTTTTATCATGCTCATTTCACCCTAGAATGACCAACCGCCTGAGAGAATGATCTATTTATTGGAAGAGACATTCAAACCTAACGTTCTAGTATGTCAAGAACATACGGTATAGGCCACGAGGAACGGAGCAACCTTTAGAAAGATTAGAGAGAAAATAAAAGCATATGGTTACAGACTTCGCCCTCAAGATTATCAAGATCAACTCAAAAGACCTGTAACTCTTTAATTCAATGCTTCAAGGGTTTAAGTGCCAAGGAGTTTGTGAAACCAGTGAGTCCCTTTGTTGTTCAAGATTGTTTGAGGGGTGGAGTGCACATTTTAGATAGACCAAATTATTCACATGGTAAGTTCTTAAAGCATCAATTTTGTGTTCGTTTGGCGTCTAGACTGTATAACTCTTATGGAGTGATGTTTGGTTATCGTTATGATATCGATGTGAGTTGCATGGAAGTTGTTTTTGAAAACTTTTTGTGATGTGACCCGTTAGAGCAAGTTTGTTTAGTGAGTAGATGTTGCTGGTATAAAGAAAGAATTTTTTTATCAGAACGTATGAACTCTATGTGTGAGAAGTTGAAGGATGATATAATTTTGTTGTCTTTGGTGGACTTGCGTACGAAAATGATTCTTGGTTCGATTGTGTGGTAGAAAATGTGTGAAGGGATTAAGTGATGATGATAAAAGATTTTATAATAAGGAGTTAATACTGTACAGTTAAAGGATTGTAGGGTGGATGATACGTACATAAAGGAAATATGTGACGAGATTGTGATTAGATTCGTATGAGTAAGCATATACCTAGGAAGCATTTAGTCTATGTGGTATGTTTAGCTCTAGTGGCTCATTAAGTTCAAGTGGCAGTAGCAATCTTGATGGTCGTAAGGTTAGAATAGTCTAATACAAGGTGATGATATGATTTCGAGTTAATAGTCTTTAGTCGATCGAGAAGTAGTCTTTGATGTATGTTTGAATATAGCAATGAGCTGGTTTTCGATAGAGTGATAGTCTTTCCAGATAAAAGTAGAGAATATTTGAAATCAGTTTCGGTGGTGGGCTAGTTTAAAGACATATGATTGCTTGTAAAGTCGTACTCGAGGTAAGTTATATTTTGGAGCCAACGCATTCTCAAGGATAGACTAGAATCATGATATCATAAATTGAAAGTGCGGAAGTTAGATATACCCAAGACTGCCTTTAGGACTAGTTACGAGTATTATGAAATTGTGGTGATGCCTTTCAGGATAATAAATGTACCTGATGTGATTATGGATCTGATGGATCGAGTGTTCAGAAGCTTTCTAGAACAATTTGAGATTGTGTTGAGAAACGATATTCGGTTATATTCTCGGAGAGAAGAGGAACACAAGAAACAATTGAAGATTCTTTGTAGATTGTGAGAAAGAACAAGTTGTATGTAAACCTTGGTAAGTGTGAGTTTTAGTTCAATCAGGCGATGTTTTTAGGTTATGTTATATCTGGAGAAGAATTTCAAATGGATTCAACAGAAGTAGAAACAACAGTTAATGGGAAGAGCTTAGCTAACGTGACAGAGATACTAATCTTGTTGGGGCTAGCTGATTATGTGATATGATCCTTGAGGAATAGGTAATAATTGGTTTAAAGTGTTAAGTAGGACAAGACAACCTTTACTTTAAATGCTGAACATGTGGGCTCAACCTTATCCACACCCGCAATAAAGAATAACTCAAGTAATCAAAGATACAATTTTGGAAAACGAGAAAGCACAATGTCAGTAAATCATCCTTAACCTTCCAAACAATGAAGTACAGGCCGAAATTTCAGGGACGAAATTTGTTTAAGGGGGATAGTTTGTAACGATCCGGTACTGACCCTAGTTGTAACAACCCTATTGGTAACGACCCATATAATGACCCTGCTCAGACTCTAGTGTTAGTGACAGATAGTCCACGAGACCATAGAACACAGAAGTAGTTCAAAACCCTAACTTGAACTGAAAACCCTAAGTTCGGTCCGAAAACCCTAAAAAGGTCAAAACCTCGGGAAATAAAACCCTAGCACCCGGGGAGTCTCCTAACATTTTAAATGAAGTAAATATCATGAAATAATAAATCAAAAATCAAAAATTCTCGCAAATAGGGTAAAATGACCGTTTTTCTCTTAGTACAGCAAAAAGTCTTAAAAACTCAAATTTTAACATATGAATACCCTAAATCAAGGATTTAAGTACAATTAAGTGGTAAACGACAAAATGACATCAAAAATGACAAAAATGCCCCTTAGTGGTCGACCAACTTGGGAAATGTGCCAAAAGTGACTTATTTTCTTCTTTTTAGCTTTAAATGATGAGAAATGCATTAAATGAAGTATTATGATGATTCCAAATTTTTTGGACAAGTAATATATCTAATAATATAGTGTTATAAGTCAACAAAAGCAAACAAATTATTATTTAAGTTCATACACAACAAAATAAGTCAAAAAGTTCTATGTTGTCAAAATAACTTAATTTAACTTAAAAGACTACATCTATTTAATCAATACTATGAAAATTATGATAATACATGAAAATACTATATTTATCATAAACATATTAATATAATAAGTCTCAGTAAAAAAAAATACCAAAAAGATACATCAAATTAATTTTTAATATATTTTCTTGCACAATAGGGGCATGAAAACCGAGGCAAACCCCCTGATTGATGGGAATCATCTTTTTTGTCCCCCAATCAGCCCCCTAGCTACATCTAGCTTCCCTACATCTGATTATAGCCCACAAAAGAATCAAATCAACTCAAATCACATTTAATGGAATGAAGAAAAAGGAAGCTTCCTTGTGTACTTTTGTCCCCAATGTGTTCCCTATCCTCCTCCTATTTAAACCAAGCCAAACACCTCTTCTCCCCTTCAAAATTTCGTGCATAAGGAGAGAGAAAGGGTGAGTTGAGGGTTCTTGAGGGTTTAAGAGAAGAAGAAGAAAAATGAGGAAGGATCCAAAAAGTGGGGTCTTTGGAGACCATGGTTTTTAAGCTAAGTCCTAATCCATCCTCCACCATCTTTTGATCTCCCAAACATGTAAGTAAAACCTATAAACCATGTATCTAATATCCCTCAAAACATCCCTCCAGCACGTCCCTTAAGCCCCTCAAAAATCAAGAACCGAAATCAAACCGAAAAGACGTTGTAATGGGAAACCTAGGGGATGTTTTGTTTGTGAACGCTATGAGATGTTATTGTATGTTGTTATCTTTGATATTTATGACATCTAAGTGTGCTGAAGCCTTTATATTGAAGTTATAATCACAAGCAAGCAAAGAAATGAAACAAAAACAAGTAGAAGACCTAAACCCTAAGAGGCTTGATTTTCTAGAACTTTGATGTTTCTGCCCTGAGAATTGAAACACCATAACTCTTTGTAGAAAATTGATCTAAGAAATATTTTTATGTCCAGAGTAATATTTTTGTGTTGTCGTTCATCCAAAATTGTTTTCAACTCATTTGACCCACCAAAACTCGAGATATTTCAATTTTACCAAAGTGTGTCAAATTCTGATCTGTCAATATTACTAACTTGGAAACCCTATTTTAATATGAGATCCGAACTTTGGTCAAAGCATGAAAGTTGTATCCAACATGTATATCCATCTATGCACCAAGAATCAAAACAAGATATTGAGGTTTGGTAGGTTAAAACCCCCTTGAATGTTTCTGCTGATTTTTATCCATCGAGGAACATTCTGTCACATATTTTTATATGGCCCGAAACCCCTATTTTAAGTGACCTATTACAAAAGTGGTCTACATGAACTTTGTAGATAACATATTGAATTATTTACTGCCCAAAAATCAGACCTTAAAGCCTCGGGATGATACCCCAAAACCTTTTTAAACCACCCTCTGTCCAAATTCGGCTCTGCTGAGTTTTGGTGGCTGACAGAACCAACTTTTTAAAATGGCCAAAACGTATAAATTGTTCCAAGAAACTACCCTTAGCTCAAAACATGAAACTTGTAGGGAAATTGATAACGTAGAACATACTAAAAAATAGGGTCAATTGGGCTTCATTTGATACCCCAAAATCGAGAACAACAGAAGTTAGTTTTTGGTAAAAATCTGGAGTAAAAGTTGATCCCTTTTTTCTTAGAATGAAATGTTCACCCCTTTGCCTTACGTTTTGGCCTTAGTGATAAACATGAAATTTGTCGGATATATTTTTATCTAAATGGTGTATAAAAATAATTGCTTAATTCCAAGTCTAGACGCCCCAAAACTTTCTTTCCCCTATTAATTTAATACTTGGTTTTGGCCCTAAAAGTTGTTAAGTGTGATTCGAGCACCCTTTGCCATGAGACCCGAGTTCCTGTATGATGACTTATTTGAATTAGTTGATTAGTGTTTCAAGTGAATGTATGATGATCTAGAACCTCTGCTGTTATATTGAATCATATCTTGAGAATTGTAGCATGTGCTTCATATACGCGTACCTTATGCATTGCGCGTTATACCTTGAACTTTGCCATGCTAGTTGATGCTATACTATGAATTGTTGCACTTGATATCAATGGTACACATTATTGACATTGTCACTTGCATCCTGACATATTGGAGTCCATCTGTGTAAACCGTTGTTGGGATGGGTTGTGTTGAGAACATTCTTCTTGATTTTGTATCTAGGGCGTCCCTGGTTGCCATTTTTTTTGAAAATATTTTGGGATGTAATCCCCTTGTACACCCTGGGTTCGTCCCCGGTGTTACAAAATTGGTTTTTACACCCTGGGTGCGTCCCCGGTGTTTGAAATGGTTTATGCATATTATTGGGCACCATGGGTTTGTCGCTAGCATTCTGATTTCGATAGTTTAAATTTTTCGGTAAGTCGGAGAGAGCCTAATTCGGCGGGCCTAACCCCACTGCGGTGGTAATTCGGAGAGAACCCAATAATGGTTGTCTTAAATCCCTAATCCTGGTCCTTTGCTTTGGGTAATTCGGAGAGAGCCTAATTCGGCGGACCTAAACCCCATTGTCATGATGTTTTGAAGGGTAACTTCGGAGACAGCCTAATTATGGCGGTCCTAAAT
The DNA here is from genome assembly GCA_032270985.1 of Heliamphora pulchella. Lineage (NCBI taxonomy): Eukaryota > Viridiplantae > Streptophyta > Magnoliopsida > Ericales > Sarraceniaceae > Heliamphora > Heliamphora pulchella. Next base: position 906 of record JAULJZ010187726.1, on the reverse strand, counting down.
CCCTTATATTGGTACCTTGTATAATGTGAACGTTTCTTGAAATCTCTTAGACTTTGGGTTGACACCGGTGATGGCATCACGCATCTTAAGGTGGGTTGTGTGCGTACATAATTATCGGTCCGCATAGGGGTGGCAGAATATATATATTGGTTAGTGGCCGGCCCCCACACCGTTGCCATTGAGTAAAACAGCTGTGGCATGAAGCCAGGCGATGTGGTTACTATTTGCAACGAGGCGCGATGATGGCTTTGGTGATCAATTTTTCCAATGAAGTCTAATCTGGTGATTCTCGACGTGGAATTCCTGTTCTTATTGTTGGGAATGTATACTGAAAAGTCATGCTTTTTATGTATTTTATTCTGGATCCGTGGCATATTAATGAAAAACATTTGAGATGATTTTGCATTTATGATTTTATATTTATACTTGTAATGTATGAATGCCTAGTCCGTATATTTTGTCCAGTATTTGACTTGGTGCGTGCTGCACGGAAGATCGGGTCAAAGGTTCTGACAGATTATACAAGTAGGCTCACAATCGCAATGGACCCGAACATTCCATTGGTACGATTGTAATACATCGTTATAATAGCTGGTCTTGGCTAGGTCGAACGGATCGAATTCAAGTTTTGGAAATTCGATGTTCGAGCTAGATGTGTTAGTACACTTGGAGTGTATTGAGCAAGATCAACGGGATGATCGATTCTATACTGACTATATGAAAATATCCACATCCCATATTATCATGTATTACATGAACTCTTAATTCCGAAGTGATTGATTAATTGTGTTCAGATAATATACAGTACTTTGAGTCGTCAATGGTTGACATTTTCTCCATGAGATCAACAATACCGATGAGTTGGGTACTGGCATTGTTTGTCCGATGATTGATAATCAGCTGACG
>JAULJZ010187717.1:0-21424 GCA_032270985.1 Heliamphora pulchella | reverse complement strand
CTTTTAGCATTTATGCAATTTTCTTTCAATACATCATTTTCTTTTCTTATTAATTTAATGTTTCTTTTTCTTTTAAGTATTAGTTTAATATTCTTTTTTTAGCATTTATATTTCTTTTTCTTTTCTTTTCTTTGTAATATAGCTTACTTTCTTTTTCTTTTAATAGAGTTTTAATTTTTTTATTAAGTTTCATTTAGCATTTCTTTTCTCCTAATATTAGTACTTATAAAGTTTTATTTTCTTTTTTTTATAGCTTTATTTCTTTTTAGCACTTAATTTATCTTTATTTTCCTTTTATTTCACTAAACTCCAAAAAAAAATCACAAAAAGTCTTTTTACCTAATTTTCATTCATTCAACATAATTTTCTTTTTTTTTCGTTTTCATTTTAAATATAAATAGTCAAATTTTATTTTGTTAATATTTTATTTTTCTAACATTTTTTTTATCTTAGCATAAGCTTCTTTTGTAACTTTCTTTTAGGATTCTTTTCTTTTTTTATGCATATTTTATTTTATATTTTCATTTCTTTACTAATTCACCATGTTAATGTTAGTGCATGTTTTGGTTTCTTTATTTGAAAGTATGTTTAGGATAGTTTAATTTATTTTTTGTAACAATCCATATTTAGATAATTTTAGTATGTTTGTTTTGTTCTTCTACGAAAATTATGATAGTTAGTTTATTTTTGTAAAATTGCATGAGGGAGTGCTCCATGTATCTTTTAGTTAGAAATTACATGCCTTAGGACTTAGGATTTTATCCCTTTGTTTGTTTTAATTTGGAGTGCTATGTACATATGTTATGTATTTGTCGTATTTGATTTTGGATGTTCTTTCTTTGTCTCTACTTTCCTTATTTGCATGCATTTGAAAAATTTTATAAAGAACCAATGATGAATAGTAGAGGCTAACCTTTTAGTTGGGCGAACGGGGTGCCTAACACCTTCCCCGATTCGTACCTTAGCCTCCGAACCCTCTTTCTCTGGTTAACGTTTTAATGATCAGTGGCCAATTTTGTTTTTCTTAGTTTTTCTCAAAAACTAAGTGGCGACTCTATTTTCAACAAAAGAGATTTTCAAAATTTAGTTTTCAAGGTGTTAAAAGATTTTTCTAAACACTCTTTGAATTCCTTGTTTATGAATATTTTTCAAAATGACCCCTAAATCCCAACGTCACACCCGTCGAATTCAAAATCATCAGAAAACATATGAAATAAATCAAACAAAACAGAGTAACCGAAAATCTTGTTCATTTCATTAAAAATAGAGGGTATTACAAACTCAATAGTAAAAGCATGGAGATGAGCACCAACAGATGTGCCATCGACTACAGATTCTGACTCAAACTTGGACTTAGGATAGACAATGTGTGCATCACCAGACTCGATGGTCCAATTCTTTACTTCCTGTATGGCTGCGTCGATGATGAGCTTGGTGCAGTCTGCCGGTGCGCTGACACCCATCATGAAGCAGTCCTGATTAGTTATTTGCAGATGAGCCATCTTCTCATTAAACAGTGCTCCCATGTCAGTACCATTGAGCTTGTCGGCCCAGTCTTCTTCTTGAATCCTCTTTTCTTCCTTCTTTCCTTCCACTGTTTCTTCCTCTTCCGTGTCAGACAGCTAGTGGTTGAAAAAGATCTCCAACCTTGGCAGCTTTTGATTGGTTTCTTCGTCGATCCATGGCTATGAAAAATCGCAATATGGGAAATCTTTCCCTTACTTGACGAAGTACCCATTGCGCGTCCCGGAATAATTGGCCTTTCACCCCCTTCTAGGCCCTTTCAAATCTTTTTCCATTGGTTTATACCCGAGACTAAAACGGTGCGGAGTTGGTAATGCCTGAATGGGTTCTGGGATTCCCTACAGTTTACGTCCCAATCCCATGCCCGGGAAGAAAGACATTTTTCTCATTATTGTTACAGCCCGCGGGTTGACATACCTTTCTTCTTCATTCATCAGCATCTGAATAACCTATTCTTTATCAAATCGAAAACCACTAATCAACACATCATCTTCACTATGTTGAACTTTTAATAGAGTTGTGCCCCCTCTCCTCTCTCGAAGGGTGAATGCTGTCATCTCTGTGGATAGTCAAAACTGTCCCGTTCTTTATCAATTTTAGTTTTTGGTGAAGGATAAATGGTATCGCCTGGACATTTGGGTCATGCAGCCACGGCATGCCCAACAGTAGATTGAAGGAGGCCGGTATGTCTAGCACGTGAAACTCAACTGATGTCTCTAGAGGTCCTACTGAAACTGCGAATGACACCAATCCTAGTACATCCCTTCTTGTGTTGTCATAGGCTCTCACCCCTTGATTGTAGGGAGTGAACTGGTCTTGCCTCATTCCTAAGCAGACGGCCATTCTTAATGGGCAAACGTTTAAGGCAGACCCATTATCAATGAGGGTTACCGGAACCTATTTTTCTAGGCACTTGACGGTGATGTGAAGCGGCTTATTGTGATTTTTTCCTTCAGTGGGCAAATCCTTATCAGAAAAGGAAATGACTTTTGGTTCGGCGGTTGGCAGAATAAGCCCAACGAGCTGCTCGGGGGTTGCATTTATCAGGACACTGGCCTTGTTCAACACCCTCAAAATAGCTTGCCTGTGCTTATGCGAAGCCTTCAATAAGCTACAGATACTGACGTTGGCTTGCGTCTTTTTCAACTGTCTCAATACAGCATCATCCTCCTCTTGCTCTGTCTTTTTATCTTTTCCATTTGGTTGTCCCTTCTCTAGCTGAGCTGACTTAAAATGTCATCCACTTCTAGTTAGGTGTTCTATCTCTTCTTCAAGATCCCATAACCCTATAATTGAACTATTAGCCTGTCGGACTTTGTTTACAGGCGGAGGGATTTCAAATGCCCACAAATCACCTAAATCACTAATTGCCATTCTTCCTCTCATCTTCTCATAAGCTTCGATGGCCCATGTGTTATCAATTTGCTCCCATATGTCCTCTTCGATAAAGTTCGCTTGCTGTTCCTGAATGGCCCAGAAATCAGTTCACTCTGTCCCATCTGATTTCAATACGATTCTTACCAGCCAGTAGGACTGCATTTCGTCGACGTACACTTCCTTATCAAAAAGTAGGGGAAGAGTGATTCCATCAAGCACATGGCCAAACCCATAAAGTCGACTCGGGTAATCCAATGGCCAGTCATCTTCTTCATTGTGCTCCTCCTCTTGTTGGTAGGTTTGAATTATTGGTTGATACCATTCCCAGGCATTATCATTCCATTCTTCCATCCTGTCTCGACTGCCTCTAACCATCATGAATGAGCATACTGTCTGATCCTTATTTATTGAAATATGAGGGCGTGGTAGGTGTACTGAACAGATGTACTGGCTTGGCTCCTCCGATTCTCCCAAAGATATGTAATTTATCCCAGCTTGCCTGGCATGATTCGATAAGGGGTTGGTCATTACGTTCGATTTTGGAGCAGCAGATGGTGGCGGGATCACTTTGTTGTCAATGAGATTTTGGTTCTCATGATGTAGCCTCATGCACTTATCAGTCAAATGCCCAGGACCTTGATGGAAGGTACAGTATTGGGAAGCATTGAATCTCGGTGGCAAGGGATCGGGTACAGGCATGGGGTCTAATGGTTTGATGAGCCTTTTCTGGACGAGTCAATTTAGGGCGGTGGATAAAGAATTGTTGAGGGGCGTAAACACCCTCCTTGGCCTCTGTTGCTATTGGTTGTTATCTGACTGTTGGGCATTATTGGACTGCTGGGCAGAAGAGGATGGGTTCAGCAGGTTTACCTCGTTTGAGCGGGACACGAGATTGGTGGTAGCGGATTGGTTCTAGTTATTTGTGCAGAAAGTCCTTCTAGGCTTCTGGCTTGGCTTAGCCTTTTCAATATCCTCAGACTGGATTGCATCTTCTATCTGAACCCCAGCATCAAATAATTGCTCAAATGTAGAGAGTGGCTGCGTGATCAAATAACGCTTCAATGGGAATTGCAGGTTCTTCACCACTATCCTTACTTGTTCTTTCTCAGAGGGCCGATTTGTCATCTTGGTGGCCTTACTCCTCCACCGGGTCAGAAAATCAACAAAAGACTCTCGGTTCTCCTGTCGAGTCGTTTTGAGCTCTCGGATAGTTACGTCTAGTTAGACATTATAACTATACTAACTGATAAAGGTCTTAGCTATATCCTCCCAAGTTCTGGTCTTTGCTACATTGAGCGAGAGGAACCATTTCTAGGCTGCTCTAGATAGAGATCGGTGAAAGAGCTAAGCCTTTAACTGGTCATCAATTTCCATTGGCAAGAGGGTGCCAACATACATTCGAAGATGAATTCTGGGGTCTCCGGTTCCATCGAATTTCTCCATGTCTGGCATTTTAAACTTTTCTGGTAGTTTAGCATCAGGGAACAAACATAGCACTCCAACATCTAGCATGTATTCTTCGATCCCTTTGGCCTTTCTAAGGACCTTCTCCATCCTGTCAATCTTCTCAATCATTGTAGATTCTCTAGACTACGCAGTGTTTTCTTCCTCAACTTTTACCTGACGAGGGTTCCGTGGTGGTGGTGGAACAATTTGCGGCCCATCGGGCACCTGATTGTCATCCTAAAAGTCTTTTGCATTCTTATTCGTGTCATCTGGTTGCCCATTCACAATAGGGATACGGGCCTGAATCGCCAAGATCTGTGCCTAACATTGCACTTGAGCTTGGATCTGTTGCTTTACTGCTCTCTGTATGTCAGTGATCGCTTGCATTAGGGCTGCCAGATTCACCTCATTTTTTGCCATTTCAATTCACTCAGTTGGCTGTTTTGATATTCTACAAAGTCTGCCCGATCTTGACCCCACCCAAACTTGTGTTGACTGTACTTTTCTCGGCCCAATGGTAAACTCACAGAGAACACCTGGATCCCAAAAGAAGAGTAACTAGTATCAGGCTCCTCCCGAACAAGCATTTTGATAACAAGTAGCAAGTATTTCAGATTTCCAAAATAGTGAATCATGAGCAGATAAACATGGAGACTGAAACAATGCCCCCGTTGGGCTCGTGCCGGTGGTATAACAGAATAACCCCAAAACCAAAAAGACGGTTAAAAAGGAGAATCAACTAAATTCTAGAGAGAAAGCTCATCTAAAACGGGAAAACAGACAACACTTTGGCAGGGAAACAGAGCTACGTTGACCAGACTGGTTCGACCTAAAACAAATTCTAAAGAAAAATAGGCAGCATGACGGTAGAAAAATAACTTTCACGGGTATGATAAGGGTTTGAAAGAAACGAGCCTACATCAAGGGTTTGGAAGAAACGAGCCTATGTCAAAAAGGGGGGGGGGGAACCAACGATCCCGGAGGGGAAAGGAACCTCCCTAGAACTATTAAAATGAAACACGGACACGACTCCGGGAAGAAAAATACGGTAAGAAAAAATCGAAAGTGGTGAAAAGCAAAACCCGGGTAAGAACCTAGAGGAAAAATTTACCTAAGCAAAGGATAACAGAAAACTCGGGTCAAGCCCGGAGAAATAACTAGCCTAAACTTGATCAGAACAATCTTAACAATATATAGACAAAACATACAATGAAAAAAAACACATAATCCTACTAGTGTTAGCAATACCTATTTGAGGGGTTTCTAAGTTTACTATATGCAAAAGGCCGATTTTGCTCAATTGAAAAGGGTACCTTCTGAATAGAGCCGGGTATATATCTTCCATGTAGAACATGGTCAAACAGTACGCCCGAACTCTTTTACTGCACCTACGATAGCGTACAGTCAGTAAAGGTTGCCCGTCTTCCCAACAATCCCCGAAATGGATTAACTTTCAAGGCATCAGGTCGACCAGGCAGGGGGGTTTGAAGAACAATGCATATGCATGCGACAATGCAAATGAAAATTTTTATTAAGAACCAATGATGTTTTCAAGTCTAGCCCTCTTATTTGATTTTATAAACCGACCCCCAATAAAGTCGCCAGAAAATACTGTGGCGTTGGGATTTAGGGGTCATTTTAAAAAATGTTCAAAAATAAAGAATTCAAAAAATGTTTAGAAATTTTTTTTTAACACATTGAAAACCAAAATTTGAAAACCCCTTTGTGTTGAAAACAGAGTCGCCACTTAGTTTTTGAGAAAAACTAAAAAAAATAAAATTGGCTATTGATCTTAAAAGCGTTAAAGAGGGTTCAGGGGCAAAGGTACGAATCGGGAAAGGTGTTAGGCACCCCATTTGCCCAATCGTAAGATTGGCTTCTACTAATCATCATTGGTTCTTTGGTATGATTTCTCAAATGCATGCAAATAAAGAAAATAGAGGTAAGGAGAGAACATCCAAAATCAAATATGAAAAATACATAAAATATATACATAGCACTCCAAAACACATAAATGTCAAAGGAAAAATCCTAAGTCTTATAGCATGCAATTTCTATCTAATGGATACATAGTACACACCCTCATGCAATTTCATTAAAATAACCTAAGCTACCATGATTTAAATGAAAGAACAAAATAAGCTAAAAAACGATAAAATTACCTAAATATGGATTGCTACAAAATACACAAAACAATTGTGAAGTAAAGTGATAAAATCCTAAACTAATATGTACAATATGCATGTTGTCAAATTATCTAAAAGCATATGCAAAGCATGTAAAAAGTCTTATGTTAAAAACTAACCGAAAAAATAAAATCTAATAACAAACATTTTGTGTATTAATAAGTAAATATTTACAGTTTTAATTTGGAGAAGAAAGAAATAAAAGAATGCTTACAAAAGATTAGTTAAGGCAAAAATAAAATGCTAAAAAAAATGTTTATTTAAACTACTTAAAAGAACACTATTTACATTTTATGTTTTTAAACAAAATAAAGAAAAATAATAGAAATGAGATAAACGAAAAAATTCTAAAAACAAAGATTATACTACCATTTAGAAGAAAAATAAGAACTAACATAAAAAGCTTTTTGTGATTTTTTAGGTTTAATAAAAAAAAGGGCCAAGAAAAATAAGAAAAATACTAAGAAAAGAAAATCAAACTGATAAAAATGAGAATAAAATGCTAGAGAGAAAAATTGTGCTATTATTAAAAGAAAATAAAAGCTAACAAAGGAAAATTAGATTGATTCTAGTGAAAGAACTTTTAAACTAACATTAAAGAGAAAATAAAGAAAATGTAATATTCGCATTAAAGAAAATAAAATGAATAATAAAAGGAGATAAAATGCTATAGAAAAGAAAAAGAAGAGAAAATGAAAAATGAAAACTAGAACATTAAATTAAGATTACAAGAAAGAAACGAAAAAGAAATGACTAATGCATTGAAAGAAAATTACATTAAGCTAAATAAAACATGAAAAAGAAAATAAAACTACACAATAAGAAGAAAAAAAGAAGAAGAAAGTAAATGCTAAGAAAATTACATTACTATTAAATGAAAGCTAAGAACTAAAATGGAGCATTCAATTAATGGTACAAGAAAAGAAAAGAAAAAAAAATAAAATGCTAATAAACGAAAATTAGACTAATTAAAAGAAAAAAAATGTAATTAATGCTACAATATTAAATTAAAGGAAAAATAAAAAAACAAAGTACTAATAAAGAAATAAATAAATTAACATTAAGAGAAAATTAGCAATTAAATGGGTGCAATATTGACAATTACAACCATTTTCATGTAAGTGTTTTGATTATAACAATTAACAACATTATCAAGTTGTAATTGCTAGAGATATATTAACACTATTTTAATAAATTAATTGAATGTAACAAGGTATTAAAACGAAATAAAAATGAAATAACCTATAAATGAAATTAACATTAAATAGCCTAACTACATTAAACAACAAACTATATTACATATATTAAATGAAATTGACTATAAATGAAATTGAAGAATTTGAAAATGAATGTTAACTCGATCACCCCAAGAGAGAGAAATAGAGTTTAGAAAGATTGGGGATTCAAACGAGGTACCTAGATTGCCGGGGAATCCTCAAGTCAGTGGAATGAGCTCTAATTGTCCAATCCTCGGGTGGTGATCCAAGCAAGGCTTTAAGGTAGACGTCGGAGGCTCGGTATTTTGACAGGGTTTCGACGTCGGGGCTCAAAATTGCTCGAAAATTCGGCAGAATTTCTCTCACTAAACCACTCTATATTTTTCTCTCCTAAAAAATGTACCAGAGGTACGGTATTTATAGAGTTCTTCAGCCAATGAAATCCTACCATGTTTTGGGGACACGTCAGGCCATTTGGAGTTAGCGGTCGCCATAATGCAAGGTGGCGGTCGCCATGTTTTTGGAGGATTCCACAAACTTCTATGGCGGTCGCCATGATGGGAGTTGGCGGTCGCTATGTTTTGCTAGGGTTTCTATAAGATTCTATGGCGGTCGCCGTGATGGACGTTGGCGGTCGCTTTACTTTTCTCCTGCTTTTTGTTCTGCCTCTTCTCTTCCTTGCCTCTTCTAATGCTAAAATTGAAACACTTGTAAAAATGAGTTATTTAACATAAAATCGAGGGTTTGCTAAGGTAAATTATAGGATTTGAACTGCGCATTTAAGCACCGATCACACTCCACAACTTACACTTTGTTAGTCTTCGAGCAAAGCAAAAGAAAGAAAAGACTGCCTACACCCTCACACTTATTTTGAAACATTTATGTTAAACTATGAACTTTCTACCCCGACAATTAATGTGGTTACTTCCATCTCGAAAAATAACTACGCACAAACCTGTAGTCAATGTGTAAAAAATCTCAGCTATTCGCTTTGGTGTCATGCTTCTAAATAATCAAAGTTAAAACTTCTATCAAAGCTACATCTCGACCTCAATTCTTACTCGGTATCCACTCACAATTCGACACTCTGAAACAATTTTAATATATGGGTGCACTCATGGTATATGGTAGAATTTATTTTAAACAAAACAAAATATCCTGCATACTTAATATACAAAGAACTTCGAAATCAAATATGACTCTTAGTCTCATGGTTAGAGTGCTAGTTGTTAAGAATATGTAAAGAATGCCTCACTTGTCATTTTTTGCCAATTACTTTCCAAATATCAAACCATGTCATTCCTAGGATCAAATAGGGCTTTTCTTTTGGTTGTAATATGAGGCGAGGGGAATGTATATTCGGCTTAAGGTTGAGTATTTCTGATGTCCTAGAATAGGTCCTACCTAAGTACTACTCATTCTTTCCCTTGATTCATTGTTTTGTACATTCACGATCCCCAATACTAACTTTTTATTGCGCACAAGATGCTTATATATTTTTCCATGTGTCTTTTCTTTTTTTTTTTTAAGAACAAATATTTTAACCATTTGATTATTGATTGCATTCTTCCAATGTAATTGCCGACCTGTTCACATGGCATTTCTAGATATAACAGAGAACTAAGAAATGACTTACATTAAATGGCTCAAAATGAAGGACTAGGGTTACATGCATAACAAGAAACATGACCTACAATTCTTTCTTAGGTTTGACATAGTCTTTTGAATGGTCTAAATTTCTCAGAAAATCTCAAACGAAGTTAATAATAAGTTTCTCAACGCTTAACCAAAATTAATGAATAACGAGACTATTCAATGATAAATGCATGCTTTCAACAAAAATTTGTGAGATTAGATGTAAAAATATCCCTAAAAAAGGCCTCAAGATCTCTAGGGGTTCAAGTCTCCACATTTATTTTTCAAGATGTTCTCACTGTTGATATTCACTGTCATTAATACTAATTTGGCAGCTGAGTGTGCAGTGCATTCACTTTGAATATATATAACTCAACGGTTCAATATTTATAAAAAAATGTTGGTAACCCAAAACCATGCGCTTCTAGATTATCTTGGGTACAAGATTCATAATTAAAAATTAAAAATTTCAAATTTATTTTATTTTATTTTATTTTTTTGATGAAGATGCTACCCTCCAACTTGTTCACCCCAATGTCCTCATTGGATAAACAAGGCCATGGAAAGAAAAGATAAAAAGGGGTGAGAAATATTCACCTGGCTTGGAAATAAATACGAGTAGAAAATACAAAATACTAACGTGTCCTGCAAAATGTTAGTTACAAGAATGTAACCAAATGCGATATACAAGCAAGAAAGTAGATAAGAATTGATGGACAACATTTAATAGGATAATGAAGTTATTTTTATTAATATGGACAAAAATTATTACAAAACAAAATAAGCCACTTTGGCATAACTAAGATAGCCTATGTGGGGAAACTGAAATCCTAAAAAACTAAAACTAAACTAAAAGAAAAGAAAAAGTTAAAGAAAATTTAACATTAGAAGGGGTCGGGGGTGGTGGTAGCCCTGCGAAAATAGTAGGGCTTTTAGCATTTCCTGGACTGCTCGAGTGTCCTGCCGCTACTCGGCCAGATCTACTTGAACATGACGGAGCTGAGCTCTAATCTGGGTCTTAGAGATCTCATAAAGAGCATGGTCGCCTCCGAGAAATGTCACTAGTGTTGAGTGGAAGAAGCGGTGCTGGTGTTAGACTGCGGGGGTTGTGACAGATGAAGGAGAATGGGCTGGTCCTTGTCACTCTCCTCCTGGTAGCCACCCTCCTCCTCGGCCTCCCGTGGATCGTAGGACACCTTGTCAGAGCTCGCTTGCTCTTCATCCACTGTGCTTTAGAATAAATGAGTTGTGCTGTATCAACAAGCTAGTGTGGTGGTAGCACGAAAAGGACAGGGCTAGAAGCGGCTGTAAGGTGGAGGAGAGGCACGATGATATTGGCGTATAGTAGGGGTCGTGTCACGCGAGGGATTGCCATGAATTTATGCATTTCCTCCAACATAATGGTCTAGATGCAAACTACGATCTTGATGTGGAAGACATAAGAGGGTAGGGAGGAAGTTCTCCTAGCGCTCGTCCTTGTGATCCATGGGGAACACGTCGGCATGTAGAACGAGGTCCATGGACCAATGATCCTCAATGGGATTGCCTTGCCGAGTAAAGGATTGTGTTGGGTCGCCCTGGCCGTTGGTGGCCACCTGGATCATGACAACAGTGGAAGTTGTGGGGTCAATTGGGCGTAGGATGTTGTTACTGCTGAGGTTGAGGACGAAGGCGATATCGTTGACATCGATGAGTGGTTTGTGCTCATCAACAATTATAGTAAGGAGGCTATCCTCGTGAGACATGGTAGCCAGATACTGGTAGAATAGCCAGACCAAACGAGAGTAGACATCAGGGAGGGGACGAAATAGGTAGGTTAGACCTTGGGCTTGGAACTGTTGAATGCCCCTGCAGGCCACCAGGTTGTAGTCTAAGAACTTCTTGCCCACTAGAAATTGTATCATGTTGTGGAGATTATGCCCATTCACTAGTAAGGAAGAGGCCATGATGTAAGTAAGGAAGAGGAGAGGTGAAAGGAGAGGAGAAGTGAAAGAAGAGTAGGGTGCGCAAGAGGTTTGTCAGGAAGTTGGTTGGAGTTTTTTTAGAGAGAGAGAGAGAGAGGATAAATAGTGAGTAGCAAGACGAGAAGGCGTGGGAAGGGAGTATTTATAAGAGGAAAAATGCTAATCACCGCCCAATGGGTGGTGAATAAGGGGTATATAATGTATAGATATCTGTGCAAAATGTAGTGATATCTATAAAAATGGTAGGCCCCACATCTAAAAGTGTATTGATATTGAAAAAAATTTATCTTTATTAACCTATTAACTACCGCTCATTGGGCAGCGGTTAGCATGACCCTTATAAGAGAGGGTAGAAAAGTGGGAGGGAGAGAGTGTGATACATGAAATCTGGCTTAAACGACTCTTTAATTTCGAATTCCATCTAGACACTTATCTGGATGTTAGTGAACAAAATGGGTTTCGTCCGGACCCTTATCTGGACGAAATTGACTAGGTCAGATTTAGCAAATCTCGAGTTCAGTGGGAATTAATGAGAATTGCAGATGATGAGTGGTAGACTGACCATTCCAGACTTTTGAAATTTGAATTTCAACTGGATGTCCTTTTAGATGTTATTGAACAAAGAGTGTTTAGTTCAGGCGCTCGTTCAAATGCTTTAGCACAGAATAATTTTCGTTTGGATGCTCGTCTGGACAAAGTTGACTTGATTGAACTTGTGAGAATCCCAAGGACAAGGGGCGAAGATATGTTAGGCTGATAAGTTGTAGGGCCGTTTGTTCTTCCAAGATTCACATCCATCTGGACGCTCATTCGAACGTTTTAACACAGAGGCTCTCTTGATCGAACGCTCGTCCATATGTTTTTGGGTTTTTTTTTGTTAATGATGGGTTTCCTCCTAGAAGAGCTAAATTTAACGTCTTTAGCAGGATGTGGGGACGGATCATGGATATGGGTATAAGGGGTCCAACAAGATGATTAACTTGATAGTGGGCTCTGCAGAGCTACCTTTGATGTATGGTTTGAGCCACTGCTCGTTGACCATTAGGGACTTGCCACACTAGGTATTTAGCAGTTGGCAAGCATCGTGAAGGTAGACATAGGTTACCAAAAAGGGTCCATCCCACCTAAATTGGAACTTACCGAGAAATAGACGTAATTTTGAATTGAAGTGTCAAACCTTTTGATTGGGTTCAAAGATCTTTCGATGGCTTGTTCTATGAAAACGACTACATAGAACCAAGGAGATAAGATCAGAATTTATCGAGAGTGAACACTACTACCAACAATTCCTTCTCAGTAGTGGTATAATTTAGCTAAGCATCGAAGAGGGATTTGTTGGCGTAGTATATTGCATGGGGCACCTTTTTCACTCTCTGCTTAAGTACAACACATACTGCATAATCAAAGGCATCACATATAATTTCAAATGGTAAGGACCAATTTGGTGATTGCATGATTGGGGCCGATGATAAGGCTGCATGAAGGTGCTCAAAGGACTACAGACAGAACTCGTTAAAGATAAAGGTGTGGCCTTGGCTAGAAGATCGTATAAGGTCTTCGAAATTTTGGAGAAGTCTTTGATGAGTCGTTGGTAAGAACTTACGTGTCTTAAGAACGAGTAAATTTGCTTAATCAAAGTAGGGGGTGGAAGCTTTGAGATGAGGTCTACTTTGGCTTTGTCCACCTCAATACCTCGTGGTGAAACAATGTGTCCCAACATAATCCCCTATTGAACCATGAAATGGCTCTTCTCCCAACTGAGGATCAAATTCGTCTCTATACATCTTTTCAATACCTTAGTCAGGTTGTGGAGGCAATTGTCAAAATAAGTTCGAAAGACCAAAAATCCATCCATGAAGACTTTTAAGAACTTCTCAACCATGTCCGAGAAAATGGTCATCATACACCGTTGAAAACTAGACAGTGCATTACACAAGCTAAAAGGCATATGCTGGTAGGCAAAAGTGCCGAACGAACAAGTGAAGGTGGTTTTCTCTTAGTCCTTAGGGTAAATAGGCACTTGGTTATAGCTAGAGTAGCCATCTAGAAAGCAGTAGAAACTCTAACCCGCTAGTCGCTCTAGGATTTGATCGATAAAGGGAAGTGAAAAGTGGTCCTTATTGGTCATAGAGTTGAGGTTCCGATAATCGGTACAGACCTGCCATCCTATGGTCGTGCGCATGGGGATTAACCCTCCTTGATCATTTTAGACAACAGTGATGCCCAATTTTTCTGGGACTACCTAAGTGGGGCTTACCCATTTGCTATCAAAGATGGGGTAAATGATACCAGCATCAAGTAACTTCACCACCTCTTTCATTACCACTTCTTTCATGTTTGGATTCAATCTCCGTTGCATTTCACGAGTCATCTTGGCATCATTTTCATAGTGGATGCGATGCATGAAAATGGAGGGATCGATTCCCTTCATATCGGCAACTGACCACCTGATAGGACCCCTATGGTTTTGAAGCACCTCGACAAGTTGACTCTCTAGATTAGAAGTCAAGTCAGAGGTGATGATTACATTTAGGGTGCTGTTTGGTCCTATAAAAATATACTTTAAAGAGCCTAAAAGTGGCTTCAACTCAAGTTGCGATGGTGAATCTAGCGAAGGTAGGGCCGAAGCAGGTAAGAGGGGTGGAAGCGGTTCGAATCTAGATCACTATGATGGAAAATCAAGAGAACACCCTGACTCAAGTAATGCATTGACGTCTTCGATGGATTGATCAACATTAAAGGAGTCAACTCTAAAGTGAGACAGGTGGATCTCAATGGGATCTGTGGTCAAAATAAAAGA
Organism: Heliamphora pulchella; assembly: GCA_032270985.1. NCBI lineage: Eukaryota > Viridiplantae > Streptophyta > Magnoliopsida > Ericales > Sarraceniaceae > Heliamphora > Heliamphora pulchella. Next base: position 7,275 of record JAULJZ010187717.1, on the reverse strand, counting down.
AAGAGCTGCCTTGGCAGCCACATCAATAATATCGACCCCAAAACTGTTTAATTCTTGCTGGGGCAATTGGGAGGCATTGAAGACATTGAGGTTAAGAGGGGTCGACCAAGGATCACTGGGCTCTGTTTCTTGAAGCTGAGGACTGGTTCAGTGTCTAATACTACAAAGTCAATAGAGAAGAGAAATTTATCAATTTTAACAAACACGTCCTCGATGAATCCATGGGGTACTTTTAACCAATCTGTCGGCTAGCTGGTGAGTAACCGAGGTACGTTTTAGCTTTCCAAAGCTAAACTAATCATACACTGAGTAAGGGAGGAGGTTGACACTAGCTCCTAAGTCTAGCAAGACACAATTAATAGAGTGATCAACTATGACACAAGAGATGGCAAGAGTCCCCGAGTTTTTGAGTTTGGGGGTGGTATCGTGGTAGATGATGGCACCTACTTAATAGAGGCGACTTGTTTGATGGTATCTAAGAAAGGCAAGTTGATTTTCATCCGCTTGAAGATTATTTCAGCATATCCTCCATGGTGGCTCCTTTTTTGCGGAATGGAGATGGCTTGTTGAGGCACATGGGGAATGGGGCTTTATGCCCTTGATGAGTTGTTAGTGGGGTAGTGGAGAGAGCAACAGGCGACATGGGTGAATGGTCTTTAGAGTCGGAGCAGTCAGATGGCTCTAAATTTCTTGGGGCTACTGAGACCACTGTATTTTTGGTCTGGTCTCAACTTCCCATTCGTTACGCAGGATTACTACCACCTTAGCTTGTTTGTGGTATACACCACTGGCTGATGGATCCTCTATAACAAACTAACTTTTAGGGTTGTTTACGGGTTGACTCAGTAATTTGCCATCCACTTAGCGATTGAGGACAATGGCTAATTGCCCTATCTGAGCTTTTAGTTTAGTAATGGAGTGCGAGTGCAGGAGTTGGGTTTCCTTCTAGTCTTTGTAAAGCCTACAATACCCGTTCCTCAAATGTTGAATTCTATGAGGAAGCTAGAGGAGTTGGTTGTCGGACAAGGGGATGGTAGGCCGAAGGGTTGAAAGAATTGGGATATACTAGCCTAGGTAGTTGAGTTGGCAGATTACCCAAATTGGGTTGTTGCCGCCATGAGAAATCTAGATGCTTTCTCTATCCCGGGTTGTATGTTTTAGAGAAAGGGTCATGACCCGGTTGGGAGAAACCTTGTGCACCATTCACTTGTTCCTACATGAACTTCGAATATTGGGCAACAACTGGATAGTTTGTAATAAAATGGTGCCAAACTGGCACACAAAGCACAAAGGTCTTGATAGGTATGGCATGGGGCAAATGGCGATGGATTGTGACTACTCGATAAGAATTGGTCTAATTTATATGTCAATGCTGCCACTTGATTTGCCACATTTTGAGGTTAGGTGATCTCTTACATACCTCGTGGTTTTTGTGAAAATGAGGCAATTGATCTATTGGTTCACGAGGCAGAAGCGTGTTGTTGTGATTTTTCACTCAAATTTTTAAAAAAACATCCACGCTTTGGCTTTGCTTTTTAGCATAGAAATCCCACCACAAGAGGTGTCCACAATTTGATGGTAATGAGGGGTCAAACTGTCATAAAAAAATTGCACTAACTATCACTTGGGTACCTGATGGTGGGAGCACTGTTAGATGAGGTCTTTTAGTCTCTCTTAGGCCTCTTGGAATTTCTCGCCATCGAGTTGAGTGAAACTCATAATAGCTTGCTCAATTTGGCGTGCTTTACCTATTTAAAGTGCTTTTTTAGAAATTCCGATTACATATGTGCCTAGGATATTATTATGTTTGCTTCCAAGGAGTTAAGCTAATGTTTGGCATTGTCCTTTAATGAGAAGGGAAACATTTTTAACTTAAGGGCATCATTAAGGAAGTTGATTTTTATTGCTGAACATATTTTTAGAAATTCATATATGTGTTTGTAAGGGTCCTCATTGTTAACTCCAAAGTAGGATGGGAGTATTTGGATGACAATATACTTAATTTCGTAGTGTGCTGCCCCAACATCGGGTAGCTAAATGTATGATGACGACACATATGCCGAGGGAGTAAAATACTCCTTTAACTACCTATCTTGAGGGTTGGGCTGGTTGACGGCTACCATTCGCGTATGAGTTGTGGGAATCAAAGAATTGGGGATAGGATGTAAAGACGATTACAAGGCTACGCATTTATGTTGAAAGGTGCGTTCGCTCTCTGGATGAAACGAGGCTAACTGTGTGTGACATGACGGACGACCATGCATGCACGAAAGTTATGGTGAAAGAAAAGAAAAGAAAAATAAAAATACTGGGTGTGAGTTGCAAACTCCCTAATTCTAGTTTTTCTCGTTAAACAAGATAACAGCAAAAATAAAGCTTATAGAGCTCGGACAGGGATGACCCGTTTGCCTTTACTCTGCAATACCTGAATTCTGTTTGTCTTCTTAGCTATTGAAATCCTAAAACAGAATAATGTAACCCACGTGAGTATCGATTGGTGAAGAAGGAAAACCGAAACAAAAATTTGGTTGCAAAATATTGTGACTGTGCTAAAAGTCCAAGGCAATGGTGCAACAAAAAATGATGTGAGTTGTTACCGTACCAAAAATAAATAGTTATAACATAAGTAAAAATTATTATTCAGTAGAATAGTGAGCAACACCAGGTATCATTCCAACATGGACTAATAGGCTTAATCGTAATTTCTTACAATCAAAAGATTGATCCAGTTATTTAATCAAAAGGATGGTTATCTTTTTATTTAACTAAAAGCAAAAAATAAATAAAAATGAATTTAAAAACTTTGATTAATGTGGAAATAGTATCCTAGAGTTTGGAATCCACCCTAGCCAAACAATATAGATCTGTTAAGATTTAATAACTTCCTCTCAACTTACTCTTGTTTCGGCTACAAGCCTAAATCGGGCAATCAAGAAAAGGGTATTTAATCAAAACCTAATATAACCTATCTTAACTGACATGAGTCGTCTGTGAAAAAATCCGGCACAATCTGTCCCATCACAAGATATATTGCCATATGTTTGGAATGAAATATGATATTAAAACAGTTCTATAACCTCGCAATCACAATATAACAATCACATAAAGTAAATGTAAAAACTAAGTAAAGCGATAAAGTTAGTTGATTAAAACTCAACGTTTATAAAAATCATACAATGAGTTGAAATTGATGTTGAAAGAAACTAAAATCTTAACTACAATCTAAATACCCAACTAGGGTTTCATCGAATCCTAGGATAAAGAACATAGTCGCTCATGTTGCGGCTACAATCTATAAAAGCTAAATAAGAATCCTCTTCCCGGTCATTGTTCTTATCGTCTTGTTGTCTTCTGAGCCCTAGCCGTCGCCTTCCTTCCTTTTTCTCACTCCAAATCTCTGTATTCCTTTTCTGAGCTTAGTTGCCTTTTTATAATTCCTTTCACACCCTAGGTTTTAAAATTTCGCACAATAGATCCCCGCAAACCATCTAGATGCTCGTCCAAATGAAATGTCTTTGGACAAAACTGACTGGATGCTCGTTTAGACGAAATTATCTTAGAATGCATTATTCTCTTTTCTCCCGTTTTTCCACCTTATTGCCTCTTCTGATGCTAGAATCGAAACGCTTGTGAAAAATAATTATTTAACATTAAATCGAGGGTTTGCTAAAGTAATTGTAGGATTTGAATGGTGCATTTAAGCACCGATCAATGCTAAATAAGATTACAAGTCTTAACTCAATGATGTGACATAGTACCCTTTAAATTACATATTCACAGGTCATTATTATCCCATAGATGTTGTGTACACCAATGGAGAGGAATTTCTAGCACATTATAGTGGTCAATGTTACAACCTTCCGATGTGAAGGGAAGGGAGTGCCCTACAACTCCTGTACGATGTTTTAACATGAAGCACTCATTCACTGATACGGAATTGAAAGGTGTTTTGGATTTATTAAGATCAAGTAGGAAATCTTGCAAATATATTTATACTTCCCAATAAAAACTTATGATCGAATAGTCACAACGTGTTTCCTTCTCCATAATCTCATCAAGCATGAGATGCTAATTGATCTGTTAAAGAGTGTCAATGATAGATGCAAATGAACTAACTTTTATTGCATTAGGAGATGATAACATTGATGCTGTGGAGCCAACCAATGAATGGAGTGCATCAATGTATAAAAGCATTTTCTAATTCAGATTTGACGGTATCTCCTCATATTGAGTCAAAAATCAAGTTATGGAGGAAACAATGCCATGTCCTGCAAGATATGCTTAACTTGAGTGGGATGACATTGAGAAAATGGTTATTGTTGATAGTGATAATGTCTGGGAAGCCTATGTCTATATATCTTCACTCATCTTTTTATTAATGTTTTGTTTCTTAACTACTTTGAATTGAAACTGTGTGCGTTGTAAATTGGATGGCACAATCAAAACCAATCGGATTGGTTCAAATACGATGTGCCGAACAGAGTATGAGCCGAACTCTCAGTTGCCAAAATCACTGGAGGCTGCTGGTGCTGTTGTCGAACTCCTACAAGACAGAGAACACCATTAATGCTTTCTGGCCTAGTTTGACCGGAAAGTACTCCGACATTCAAGTTATATTTCTCTCTAAGAGGTTTGTAATCAAGAACTTAAGTTGGAGTTGCCTACCTGGGGGTATGGAGTGCCTTCCATTATACAGGGGTCAAAAACCAGGGAGGTTGAGTCCTCTTGGGACTTTACCTCTTATTCTTAATCACTAGCCTACCAGAGATTATACCTAATCCTAAAGCAATTCTTATTGCTTTAGGATGCCTTGATTCTGCACTCCTGAACTATTGTATCAAGGATGGGATCTTCATGAGTTATCCTTTTGCTTAGGGTTAATTTAGTTTTTAAGTATTGTGGGCTGCCCTTTTCTTGGGTGGCCCGAACTAATCATAGGCCGAACTATTAGTGGGCCGGTCCTTTAAGAAATGTTTGATCCTGCTTGTATTGGGCTGGGCTTCAAGCTTGTAGTTTTATCTGCCCTCAATTTTCCCTAGCTTTGGTTTCTTCTTGGATAGAGAGCCTAGAGGGAAGTCAGAGTTTTTTGCTTTTCTGTTTGTTCGACATGCATCTTCTCCAGAGCTAAATTTGTTCGAGGCATGTGTTCGGACCTGTGTTCGGTGTTGATATTGCAAGAGGTGCTCTCTTGTTCGGACGTTTTCATTCGGTGTTTCGGGTAGTAGTTCAGGCGTTTAAGCTCCTTTGCATCTCATAATGATTGACAGATCATTCTCGAGCTGTCAAATGATGACATGGCTGGTTTCGACTGGCGCCTGAGGGGGCACGCATCGTTCTAAGGATCGATGCATGCCTTAACTCCGTACGGTGCATTAAAGTGCCTGTCTTTTTGAATGTGACGGGTATAAAAACCTGTTCAAAATGCCGTTCTTTCTCTTTACTCCATTTTCGAATCTTCAAGCATTCCTCTGCTATTTTCGACGACTAGGAACCCAAAAATCGGTGAGAAATCTAGAAACCGGTGTGAAAACCTGCTTCCAAGATCGTGTTTACGTCGCCTTCATAGTAAGGAGTCTTTCCCTTACCTCCTTTCGCTCTTTTCTGTGCTTTGAAGTAAGTTTACCCTCGATCTTTATCTTTTCTTCGAAAAGATTTCTCTCTCTCTCTCTCTCTCTCTTTTTTTTTAAAAGTCGAATGGAAAGCTTAGGAAATTAGTGTCCACGCCGGAGGCGACGAATGCTTTCCGACGTCGATACCTGATCCTTGACGACGTGGGAATTACTTTGGAAAATGCTAATGATTCGTGCGAGGGAAACTAGGAAAAACTTTCCCTTCCTCTGGTTGCCATAATGGAAGGGGGAGTTCGGTTCCCTCTGCACCTCCTCCTTCGCCGAGTACTTAGGCATTACCGAGTAAGTTCCATACATGTATCCTATAATGTTTTTAGAGTGATCATAGGCATCGTTGAGCTGAACCGTATTTTGGGCATAAACCTTGGCATTTGGGATATTGTATACTGCTATAATATGGTTCAGCACTTCACTAGGGTCTTATTACCTCAAAGCCAAAAGGGTGAAAGAGAAATTGGTAATTAAACTACCGAATTTGGGGAATGATATTGACGACGACCTCCTCTATATCATGGGAAATTTTGAGTTCGACCCCGGCGAGCAGGAGGACATTTTCACAGTTCCCCAGAGAAACGGACTCGGCCCCAGTAGTTATGTTGTTAACTATTTGCTTATTTGCTCAACCTAAGCTTTTCTCTTTTTCCATTTACTTACGGACTTCATCTTCGTTCAGTGCAGGTGCAATTGCCAATAGCAGAGCTCGGGGTCCTTTACCCAGGGTCCACCTTAAGGATTTAAAGAAGGTTTAGGCTTACAACAGTTTGCCTGAGCAGAGAGGATTGGGCCGAGCAGCCCACATCCTGCTCAAGTATATTCCAACATGCTGAAGCTTCATCAAACTGAGTACTGCTGGAGTTCGTGTTGTTGCTGCTGCCTCCGCACCTGTTGAAGTGCCCGAGGCCATTGTTTTACCATTCGCCAGGGCTAAGCGTCAAGTGACCGTAGCTCAACCCTCTCTTTTTTCTAACCAGACCGGACCCTCTTCGCCCGGATATACTATATCAATTTCCTCATCTTCTTCTTCCTCAATCAAATCTTCCGAACTCGCTAAAATATCCGCTATGGCCAAGCGAAAAGCTTTTGTTGCTGATCTCTCCGAGTTCTTCACAATAGGGGTTCCAAAAAGAAGGCGACTGTCACCACTGCTGTGTCAGGGTTGGTATACTGAAAATCATATTTTTAGTATTTAATTTTATTTTAATAAAATTATTAATTTTATTTTATGAAAATCTTTATGAGCAATATATGTATATCATTTCCTTAATGTTATGCATGGATATCCTTTATTCTATACAATATTTAATCTGGTGTGTAGAGTACGGTTTGCACATAGAATATCAGATTTTAGATTCTTGTAGAATATAAATTTTATATTCACAGTTTAAAGGAAAATAAATATACAATCGGTACGACTTTAGTACAGAGTTTTAGTAGGCCTGTCTTGGCTACGGAGAACAGATAATAGCGTCGTTTATTATTCCGACTCTCTGTGCTAGTACACTTTGTGTGTATTAAATGGTACACTTTGAGGTAATTAATTTTATACTGACTATATAAATTAATTTACACCCAAGATTATTATAAATAGTGCTTATACTCTTAATCTTGAAATAATTATTGATTTGCGTATATTTAATATTCGTTA
>JAULJZ010187708.1:0-21424 GCA_032270985.1 Heliamphora pulchella | reverse complement strand
CTTATAGGTTTGATTATGCTAAACCTGTACAGTGGATCTTCGGATCTGGCATATCAAAAGGTTAAGCGGTGCGGTTGTGAGGAGAAGAGGATAATTAAATTGGGTTGTCAGTAACCTAATTTATTTATCGGGAATCCGTATCTTAAATGTGGGGAGAATTCAGTGCATTTGGTAATTGGAGACTCAAGACATAATTTGAGTTAGGACCGGGAATTCAGTCAGGACCTTTAGTGGAATAAGTTCTGGTTCGTACGGAAAAGAATCTAGCTCGGGGACAGAGTTAGGGATATTCGATTTTTTCGTACAGTTAGCCCGAGTCCTATACTTCCTCGTGATCCCTCGCGCAGTCCATTATACGCACTGATATTTTTCTTGATGGTTTCGGTAATTATTTAATATAATTTGAATGCCGATTTTGTCGCCGGTGACATTCGGAAATTAAATTAAATTTATGAGGGGCAGTTTTGGTATTTGGCACACCTAGGGATTACTCCCCAAGTGGCTGGCCCTAGGAGATGGTGGGTTTAATTAAATATGTTAAGTATATCTCTTTATATCATTTTAAGAAGGAGATGATATACTTAATATATTTTGATATATTCATATATATCAAGGGGAGGCTAATTAACAATAAAACCTAACCCTAATTCTCCCATAGAGCCGCCAGCTTCCTCTCCTCTTTGGCAATTATTTTTGCCTTTTTGGAAATCATTGTGTGGGAAGAAACCAAGGTAGGAAGAACACTTCGATCGGAATCGGTGCCCACACATCGTGATCGTCGTAGTGCGTCCGGGTCATCCGTGAGAAGGTTACAAGATCGTCTTCAACGTATTTGGGATTTCTAGAAACTTATCGACAAGTTTCATAGAGGTATTAAACTATTAATATTAGTATAGTTTTCGTTTTTCATGAAAATCGCATACGTCATTTTTTATTGTCATGACGTCAATTCAAAAATCATCTATTTTTTTTCCGCTGCGCGGCTCCCTCTCAACAATTCATGCCAGAGTCGTGTTGTGATGACGTGCTTCGTGAGTTTCATCATTCGCGTCTTGCAGTACATCCGGGTGACACCAAGATATATCATGTTGTGCATAGGCAATTCTAATAGAGGGCATGCATGAAGAAGGGTGTTGCACTTCTCGTTTCATGCTGCCTTACTTGCCAACAAGTGAAGGTCAAGCATCAATGACCAGTGGGTCTATTGCAACCATTACCAGTATCGAAATGGAAGTGGGAGAACATCGCCATGGATTTTGTGTCGGGACTTCTGAGGTCGCCGATGGGGCATGATGCCGTTTGGGTTGTAGTAGATAGGTTGACTAAGTTTGCACACTTCCTTCCTATTAGCATGGTAGATTCTGTCGATAAGCTTAGTAAGTTTTCTGTGAGTGAGATTATCAGACTCCACAGTGTGCTAGTTTCCATCGTCTTGGACCGAGACCCTCTCTTTACTTCACATTTTTTGCAGAGTTTACAGTCAGCCATGAGTGTGGCGCCCCATCCTCCGGGCACGTCAGGACATACATAAGTATAGATAAGGAGGATATTCTAACCATTCATTCACATTTAGATATCATAAATATTACATCATTAAGAGTTCTGAACTGTTCATAAGTACATAAGGATTACAGTCTCACCAGAAAATTTAATAAAAATTACAATACACCCGTGGAAACTGAACAAAAAGAACAAAAGGTAAAAACCCAATTCTTCAGTTAGCATTGTCGAGGTACGCTGGCTCTTGCCACTTGCCCTCTTCTTCAAAACCTTCTTCCTTTTCGGTGGTAACTTCCTCCAAGAACTCATTCTCCTCACCTGTCGCACGAATGCCATGAGCCAAAGTCTAGAAGAAAACTCTCCAAACTCTCTAACCAATCTCACGGCATGAACTCACCACAACACATTTCAAACAACACTTAAAGAATTTATAAATCCAAGAGACAGAAAAAGATGTGAATTTAGTAGACAAGTAGGTATTAGACCACAAATTATGCTGGTAATGAAGAGTGCAATGCAATGTGTTTGCTCAACTCGATTATAAATCAACCAATCGAATTTTGAGTGACACCATTACGTTCCCGTACGTTCAGCTCCGGTACAACGTTCCCAATCACGAAGGCATATATTAAACGCTCGGCTCAAGATGTGGCACGACTCAGGACATAACACGGCTCAAGATGTATATGACCCAAAATCGATCATACCCAACACGATAACCCAAATGGTAGCATTACATTCCCGTATGTTAGGTTCCCATACATCAGTGTTCCCGATCACAGCAGCATATAGAAGTTGTTCGGTTCAGGACGTAACACGACTCTGGACGTACATGACCCAAAGTTAGCATATTCAATATAATACCCCGAATGGTACCACTGTGTTCCCGTACGTTAGGTTCCCGTATATCAGCGTTCCCAATCATAGCAACATATAGCGGCTGTTCGGCTCAAGACGTGATATGGGTCAGGACATAACACGGCTCAAAATATGTATGGCCCATTGTCAGCATCCCCATCAACTAGGACTCACTAATCATTACATTATTCCAAATCCTCCATCCTTATTCCAAATGCTCTCACCAATAATTTGCGCACAAAATCCAACCCACAATGACAGGTATAAAAGGGACTCTGATAAACCAAGATGCAAGTATAGTAATGTTCATGGTGTGCAATATGCTTCTCATGTACAACTAATTATAGCATGGCATGTAAACATGATATAGCACAAGGTACAACTCACTAAAGCATAGAGTACAAGTATACGAAGCATAAGTTATAATTTATGTAACATGGATCCAACCTATCGGCATGATTTTTAATCATTAAATTGTTAATTTCATACACCAATCACTCACATAAATTATTTAAAATCCATATATTCAAATTCCACAATATGACACGCTACTCATACACTTAGCGAAATTTATCTAATTGTTTAAGTGCAAATTTTAAAGTTATAACAGTATTTTGAAGTACCTGGATATGAATTTAATTTCTTATTTTTAAACACTAATTAGATAAAAATATTTCTTACAACTTTTATATTTAACACTAAGGTTAAATCCTAGGGTAAAAGGGTCATTTATTTTAATTAAGGGAAAATCATTCAGCACTTTATAGAGAAATGTGCAGAATTTGGGCCTCCGTTGGCCAAATTTTTGTGGTACCAATTCAAGGTCTATGGTTCTTATTTTTGGAGAGGATTTAGATTAAGGTGTCCCCTACAAGTTTCATGGTTTGTGCTAGGGCTAGTTGTTTGAAACAAGTTGATGATTTTGGTCATTTTATAAAATGGGTTCAGTCAACCTAAAAAGGGTCTACAGAATAAGTTTTCAACAGAGAATCTTCAAAATCTTTGGGGTACCATCCGAGAGTATTTTGGGCTGATATCAGTTCAGTATTTCGTTTAATATATTAGATACATTTTTCATGTTTACCACTTTTGGATTTGGTCATTAAAAACTTAGGTTCTTGGTTTCACAAAAATGTGTGACAGAGAGTAATGTCAGTCACTGAAACACAATAGTGACTTTGGGATGGGTTTTGTCCTATCAAGACTTCATATAGTTGGCTTCTATTTTATAGAAAGCAATATAAATGTGTTATCTACAAGTTTTATGTTTTGACCTAAGCTCGGTTCTCATTCCATCTTAGGGTTTTTGTGTCTTCAATTCAGAGTGGTCAAAATCTAACACTCTTTGGTAAAAATGGTATATCTGGAGTTCTATGTAAAGAAATCACTTCAAACAAATTTTGTATGAAAGAGGACTTAAAAATATATGCCTGGATATAAAAATCACTTTAAGATCATATTTCTACAATTAGTTATGATATTTTAAATTTGGTGGCAGAACATTGGTAAGCCTAGAAAATTAGATTATTTAGAATTTTGATAACTTAGCTCATGTTGTGTGTATTTTTTATGTATTTTCCTTTCATGCATATCTTATATTCATACAAACCAAAACTCCAGAACATATTCAAGCCATAAAACTCAAAAATACCCACATGCAAACTCATACAACATTAGATCACACATAAATAGTCCCTATTCTAACCTGAGAACGCCTTTTTACCCATTTTTTTGTTCTTATTCTTGGTAGTGTTTTAAGAGATAAGTTGAGAGGAGTTTTATGTTGATATTGGACAGAAAGTTTGGAAGTTTTACTTACCTTAGAAAGATTAGATAATGGTGGAAGCTAGACTAGGACTTGGTTTTAGAAGATCTCCTAGCTCCACCTTGGATCCTTCTCCTTCTTTCTCCTTCTTCTTCTTTTCCTCTCAACACTTGAAGAACCTCAAGAACACTCAAAATTCTGATCTCTCTCTCCTTATTTCCGAAAATGAAGCAGAGAATAGGGGGCTTAGGTCATGTTTTATAAGGAAAAAGATAATGGAAGTAATTATGGCATTATAAGTTATTTTTTGATTTTTCAAATTTCTTATTGGTTGCATGGGGAGGTAATAGGCTATTTGAGAGATATATATTCAGATTTTGCAAGTGGCAAGTTGGCTAGGGGCTGTTTGGGCAGACCAAAAGCTGATTTTTCATTATTTTGGTGATTAAATGAGGTTTTGGTACAATATTATGTAAGAAAATGCTTTAAAATTTAATTTAGTGTATATTTTTAGTATTCTAACCTCTTAAAACGTACAATATTAGTAAGTTTATGATTAGTTTAGTATTCCAATGAATTATTATAATTTTTGTAATAATTAATTAAATAGGTGTAAGCTTTTAACTCAAATTAAGCTAGTTTGACAATAAGTGATATTTTGATTTATTTATTGTGTAGATACTTTAAATAATGATTTGTTTGCTTTTGTTGACCTATATTATTATATTGTTATGTATATTACTTGTATAAAAAGTCTTGGATCATAATAATGCTTAATTTATACAACTTTTTCTTATTTTTGGGCTTAAAAAGGCAAAAAATAACTTTTTATGCACACATCCCAACGTGGTCGGCCACTAGGGGAATTTTTATTATTTTTTGATGTTATTTTGTCTTTTGTTACTTAATTATATTTAAATATCTGATTTAGGGTGTCCAAGTGTTAAATTTTAAATTTTTAAAATTTTTTGCTGTACTAGAGACTTTTTACTATACTAAGGGCAAAATGATCATTTTACCCTAATTATGAGAATTTTTTATTTTTAATCTAATATTTCATGTTATTTGCTTAATTTAGGATATTAGGAGTCTTCTATGAGGATTAAGATTTTGCCTCTGAGCATTTGGTCTCTTTAGGGTTTTCGCATCGAATTAGGATTTTCAGACCGAGTTAGGGTTTTCAACCTTTTTGTGACCTAAGATTTTATTGGCTTACCATCACTAACACTAGGGTCTGGGCTAGATCGCTACACGGGTCGTTATAAATCGGATTGTTACAACTAGGGTCTGTACTAGGGTGTTACATACTACCCCCATTAAACAAATTTCGTCTCCGAAATTTCATCTCATACTTTATAGTGTGGAAGGTTGTGGATGGTTTACTTGCATAATTTCTTTTCGAACTTGTGCCCTTGTTTACTTGAGTTGTTCTTTATTGAGGGTGTGGACAGGGTCGGGGTTATACGCTCAGTACCTTGAGTAATGATTGCTTTGTCTTCCTAGAACTTTAAACCGACTTCTACAACAACTTTCAAATGTAACGTTGCATACCTATGTTGTGGGGTTGTTGACTAGTGACACGTTAGCCTAAAGCCTTATCCTACAAGCGTTCACTTTCTCGTAATGATATAACAAGTCTAAACTACATACATCCCTGAGTTGCGAATATGAGCGTACCTCTAATTATCGACAAAAGGCCTGGCAGCTTGGATATGTTATTGGTGCCCTTCTGGTCAAGGTTGTGGTTGTTTCCATTGCTGCGGTTGATTTTCCCAGTTCCCCTGTCCTAATTGTGGACATTGAGACTTTTTATGCCCAGGCTGATCGCATTCATAGCAGAGCCTTAACTTTGTAGGTTGACCCCTTGCTTGCCTTGGTTTGTCCGCTAGGTGGCACGGCTTTTTGGGGACAAATTTCCTATTGTTCCTTAGTGGTCCTCCTTGACTAATACTCTCCTTTTTTTAACTCCAATTCCTTTTAGAATCGGCTAAGTCTATTTCTACCAATAGGGCTGCTTGTACTACTTGAGTGTAAGTCAGAAGTTACAAGCATATGACTCTAGTTTGGATAGAGGGTTCTAGACCCCACTCGATCTTTTGTGCCCTTGATTCTTCATCCGATATGATGGTCGTGGTGAATTGGCTCAACTCTTCAGAGTGGTTGACATACTGGTTACTAACATAGATCCTTGTTTTAGCTCCAGAAATTCTCTGACTTGTCCCTATCGAAAGGGAGCTGGGAAGTACTTTTCTAAAAATAATTCTTCAAATTGATTCCAAGTCAGAGCTGCCACATAGACCACCAGTAGTCGGCTTCTCCTTCTAGTAGGTGTGCTACTAGAGCTACTCGATCGGCCTCGGTCTGCACTCCCATGGAGTTAAATAACTTCTTGACAACTCTCAGCCATTCTTTGGTTACTCTCGATTCAGCTCCTCCCTTGAACATAGGGGCTCGTTGTTTTTTTGAGTTCTGATAAGAACCATGCCCCTGTCTCGGATGTGAGGACAGTTAATGCTGGTGGTAAGCTCACGTAAGACCTGAGCTAACCTTGGCACTTCTTCGTCTATTGGTCCATCTGCTAGCTGTTAATGGTTATGTTGTCTACCTGCCATCTGAATAAAGAGGGAAGGTGTTGTGGCTGGTGAGTCTTCTTTTTGAATTCTTGATTGTCTTTAGGTTTTGGGACCTTGTGGAGTTAGTTTAAGACTTATTCATTTGTATTTCTTGTCATTCGAGTTCGAGTACAAAGAGCGATTATAAAGAGCGAGGCACATAACACATAGGGGTTCAATCAGAATAAGTGTAGATAAAACCATCAGAGTTTGACCACGTAGTATCACAATTCTTCCAAGTTCCATTGCGTTTCCATTGTACTTCCATATGCCACACTCCTGCGAGTCCCAAGCGAACTTTATCGGTGATGGCTATAGGAACCTTCGTGTAGGTCCCCATTAAAGATGTCGCATGAGCCCTTACTTAACAGTTCCTGAAGTCGGGGTTATTGATCTTCTAAACACATTAAGCACGGACGTTGGCATACATTTTATGCTTTAACTCCAGGTAGAGATCTACTTTGCGACTTAATGACGCGCTAGGTGGTTCTTCTGACGATGTGCACGATTCGAGTTTTCCTTGAAAGTGCCAAACTTTAATAAATTTCTCATCGATCTAGGTCTTAGGAGAGGCGACTTGGGGTAACGAGTGGTCAAACATTTAGCCAAGGATTTCGACTGATGTACTAAACTGCACGATACGTGGCTGGGGTTTAGAATGGCTTAGGGAAGGTGAACAAATCTTCTACCGAGATTCAATGAAAGATTCCCAAATGGTTCAAAAGATAGGTCGGACGAGGTCAAATGGTCATGGTTAAGGTAGTCACCGTTGACACAAATTGAAGGGATATTTGGGGTTCAAATGTAGGTGAAGCAAGAGGAGAACAATGAACAATACTTAAACAAATGTCCTCAGATCTAATCCAGTACTATCAAATTTTGATAAAAGAGATGTTAAGCAATGGGTAGCTAAACTAGATATTTGCCCTGAAGTTACGTCAGCCTAACGGACTTCAATTCAAGTATCCAAGTCTACTTCCCTACAAAAGAATTCACAAAAATAACTGCAATAGATTGTGGTCTCAGGATCGAGAGAATGAACGATGGCAAAAATTTTATCAATGTCGAATGTTCAGAATGGGTAATTAGAAAAGAAGAGTTAGTTCAAAGAGGTTGGCTTGAATCGGAGGAGAACTAAATGCAAATACCAGTAATCATTGAGGTGTGAAAACATGAGGATAAGGTTTTTTTTTTTTTGATAAGATTAAATTTCTGATAAGATTATCAACAAGACTTGGGTGCATCAAGGTTGCCGACGAACAACACTTAACGGTACCATTCAGGACTGATGATGTAAGAAGGAATGATACACAAAGAACTTCAAATAGGTATAAAAGTTGATACAAGGGTTTAGGGTAAACGAGAAAAGAACTTGTAAGGATGAAGTTATGGGGCTCTAACGGTCGAGTGATATCTGAAACTTCTTCTAGTGCGAACTCTCATCTACCCCCCTTAAAATAAAATAACTTGTTGCATGAATTTTTGATCTTCGATCTCGATGCTCTTTCTCTCCCTTCGCATGTAGATACCCTGCTACTTCTGATCCTGGTAACATCCTAACACGACTTGTTATAAGACTTAGACGCAGCAGATTTTAGTTCTTATAATATATAAATGATAATTATAATTAATACAATGCACCCTATAATGCTTCTACGCGACAGAACGCATGGTTTCCCACAACCCAAGGCCTGAAGGTTCACTAACCTTAGGTTCTGATACCAACTGTGACGCACCATCCTCCTGGCATGTCGAAAAATACATAAGTATGGATAAGGAGGATATTCTAGTCATTCATTCATATTTAGATATCATAAATATTTCATCATTAAGAGTTCTGAACTATTCATAAGTACATAACGATTACAGTTTTACCAGAAAATTTAACAAAAATTATAATATGCCCATGAAAACTGATCAAAAAGAACAAAAGGTAACAACCCAATTCTTTAGCTAACATTGTCGGGGTCCGCTGGCTCCTGCCACTCGCCCTGTTCTTCAAAACCTTCTTCTTTTTCGGGGGCAACTTCCTCTAAGAACTCTTTCTCCTCACCTATGGCACGAATGTCCTTGAGCCAAAACCTAGAAGAAAACTCTCCAAACTCTCTAACCAATCTCACGGCATAAACTCACCACAACGCATTTCATACAACACTTAAAGCATTTATAAATCAAGGAGATAGACAAAGATGTGAATTCAGTAGACAGGTAAGTATTAGACGACAAATTATGCAAGTAATAAAGAGTGCAACGCAATGCATTTGCCCAATACTATTATAAATCAACCAATTGAATTTTGAGTGACATCATTACGTTCCCATACGTTAGGCTCCCGTACACCAACGTTCCCGATCGCGACGGCATATAGTGGACGTTCGGCTCAAGACATGGCACGGCTCAGGACATAACATGGCTCAAGACGTATATAACCCAAAATCAATCATACCCAACACCATAATTTGAATGGCACCATTACATTCTTGTACGTTAGGTTTTCGTACATCAGTGTTCCCGATCACAGCGGCATACAACGGCTGTTTGGCTCAAGACGTGATACGGCTGAATACGTAACATGGCTCAGGACGTACATGGCCCAAAGTCAACATATTCAATATAATAACCCGAATGGTACCACTACATTCCCGTAAGTTAGGTTCCCATACATCAGTGTTCCCGGTCACAGCGGCATATAGCGGCTGTTCGGTTCAAGATGTGATATGGCTCAGGACATAACACGGCTTAAGTCGTATATGGCCCATTATCAACATCCCCATCAACGAGGACTAACTAATCATGACATTATTCCAAATCCTTCATTCTTATTCCAATTCCTTTGGCCAATAATTTGCGCACAAAACCCAACCCACAATGACAGGTACAAAAGGGACTCTAATAAACCAAGATGCAAGTATAGTAATGCTCATGGTGTGCAATATGCTTCTCGTGTACAGCTAATTATAGCATGGCATGTAAACATGATATGGCACAAGGTACAACTCACTAAAGCACAGAGTACAAGTATACGAAGCATAAGCTATAATTATGTAATATGGATCCAACCTATCGGCATGGTTTCTAATTATTAAATTGTTAATTTCATACACCAATCACTCACATAAATAATTTAAAGTCCATATATTCAAGTTCCACAAGATGACACGCTACTCATACACTTAGCCAAATTTATCTTATTATTCAAATGCCAATTTTAAAGTTATAATAGTATTTTGAAGTACCTAGATATGGATTTAATTTCTAATTTTTGAATACCAATTAGATAAAAATATTTTCTACAACTTTCATATCTAACACTAAGGTCAAATCCTAGGGTAAAAGAGTCATTTATTTTAATTAAGGGAAAACCATTAAGCACTTTATAGAGACAAGTGTAGAATTTAGGCCTCTGTTGGCCACAATTTTGGGGTATCAATTCAAGGGCTATGGGTCTGATGTTTTGGGAGGTTTTAGTTTAAGGTGTTCCCTACAAGTTTGATGTTTTGTTCTAGGGCTTATTGTTTGGAACAAGTTGATGATTTTGGCCATATTATAAAATGGGTTCAGTCAACCTAAAAAGGGTCTACAGAATAGATTTTCAAAAGAGAATGCTAAAAACCTTTGGGGTACTATCCGAGGGTATTTTGGGCTTATATTTTCTCAGTATTTAGTTTAATATTTTGGCTGTACTTTTCATGTTTACCACTTTTTGATTTGGTCATTAAAAACTTAGGTTCTTGGTCTCACAAAAATGTGTGACAGAGAGCTCTGTCAGTCACTGAAAC
The DNA here is from genome assembly GCA_032270985.1 of Heliamphora pulchella. Classification (NCBI taxonomy): domain Eukaryota; kingdom Viridiplantae; phylum Streptophyta; class Magnoliopsida; order Ericales; family Sarraceniaceae; genus Heliamphora; species Heliamphora pulchella. The sequence goes on along the minus strand of JAULJZ010187708.1, from coordinate 10,910 downwards.
ACAACAATGATTTTGGGAAGGCTTTTGTCCTATCAAGACTTCATATTGTTGGCTTATTGTGGGTGGACAGGAAGATAAATGTGTTATCTACAAGTTGTAAGTTTTGATCTAAGCTCGGTTCGCATTCCAACTTAGGGTTTTTGTGTCTGAAACTCATAGTGGTGAAAATCTAACACTCTTTGGTAAAAATCTTATATCTGGAGTTCTATCTGAAGAAATCACTTCAAACAAATTTTGTATGAACGATGACTTCAAAATCTATGTCTGGACATAAAAATCACTTTAAGAACATTTTTTCACAATTAGTTATGACATTTTAAAGTTCGTGGCAGAATGTTAGTAAGCCTAGAAAATTAGGTTATTTAGGATTTTGGTAACTTAGCTCATGTTGTGTGTATTTTTTATTTATTTTCTTTGCATGCATGTTTTATACTCATGCAAACCAAAACTCCAGAATATATTCAAGCCATAAAACTCAAAAATATGCACATGCCAATTCATACAACACTAGATCACACATAAACAGTCCCTATTCTAGCCTCACAATGCATTTTTACCCATTTTTTTGTTCTTGTTCTTGGTTGTGTTTTAAGAGATGAGTTGAGAGGAGTTTTATGTTGATATTAGACAGAAAGTTTGGAGGTTTTACTTACCTTAGAAAGATTAGACAATGGTGGAAGCTCAACTTGGACTTGGCTTTAGAAGTTCGCCTAGCTCCACCTTTGAATCCTTCTCCTTCTTTCTCCTTCTTCTTCTTTTCCTCTCAACAATTGAAGAAACTCAAGAACACTCAAAATTCTGATCTCTCTCTCCTTATTGCCAAAAATGAAGTAGAGAATAGCGAGGTCATGTTTTAGAAGGAGAAAAATAATGGAAGTAATTATGACATTATAAATTATTTTTTGGTTTTTCAAGTTTCTTATTGGTTGCAAGGGGTGGCAATAGGCTATTTGAGAGATATATATTCAGATTTTGCAGGTGGAAAGTCGGCTGGGGGCTGTTTGGGCAGAACAAAAGCTTATTTTTCATTATTTTGGTGATTAAATGAGGTTTTGGTACAATATTGTGCAAGAAAATACTTTAAAAATTAATTTGGTGTATCTTTTTAGTATTCCAACCTCTTAAATAATATAATATTAGTATGTTTATAATTAGTTTAGTTAGTATTCTCATGAATTATCGTAATTTTTATAACAATTAATTACATAGGTGTAAATTTTTAAGTCAAATTAAGCTAGTTTGACAATAATTGACTTTTTAATTTTTTTGTTGTGTAGAAACTTTAAATAATGATTTGTTTACTTTTGTTGACCTATATTATTATATTGTTATATATATTACTTATATAAAAAGTTTTTGGTCAGAATAATGCTTAATTTGTATAACTTTATCTCATTTTTGGACTTAAAAAGGCAAAAAGTAATTTTTGTGCACACATCCCAATGTGGCCGGCCACTAGGGGTATTTTTGTCATTTTTTGATGTTATTTTGTCTTTTGTTACTTAATTGTATTTAAATATCTGATTTAGGGTGTCCTTGTGTTAAATTTTGAATTTTTAAGACTTTTTGCTGTACTAGGGATAAAATGGTCATTTTACCCTAATTATGAGAATTTTTAATTTTTAATCTAATATTTCATGTTATTTACTTAATTGAGGATGTTAGGAGTCTTCTCTGAGAATTAGAATTTTGCCTCTGAGCATTTGGTCTCTTTAGGGTTTCCGAATCGAATTAAGATTTTCGGGCCGAATTAGGGTTTTCGATCTTTTAGTGACCTAAGATCTTATTGACTTACCATCGCTAATACTAGGGTCTAGGCTGGATCACTACACGGGTCATTATAAATTGAGTTGTTACAACTATGGTCTGTACCGAGGTGTTACAATAAGGATAAGCCTACTTCTTAGTACGACCTTTCATTCTCAGACTGATGGTCAATCAGAGCACACCATTTAGATACTCGAGGATATGTTTCCAGTGTGTGTTCTAGACTTTTGTGGGTCATGGGAGGACCATTTGATGCTAGTGGAGTTTGTCTACAATAACAGTTATCAGTCGAGCATAGAGATGGCACCTCATGAGGCGTTATATGGTAAACCTTGTAGGTCACCCATTTGTTGGACTGACGCTAGTGAGATGGCCATGTTACGGCTTGAGCTTATGCGTCAGACCACAAAAAAGGTCATCGCGATCCATAAAGATTTAGTGACTACTCAAAACCGACAGAAGAGCTATGCTGACAAGAGGAGAAGACCGTTGGCTTTTGAGATGGGAGACCACGTGTTCTTGAAGGTCTCATCCCGAAAGGGTTTGATAAGGTTCGGGAAGAGTGGAAAGCTATCACCCCATTTTATCGGACTGTTTGAGATCCTCGATAGGATTAGAGAGGTTGCCTATCGCCTTGCCTTGCCACCATAGTTAGCATCCGTGCATAATATTTTTCACATGTCCATGTTGCGCAAGTACGAACCGGATCCTTCACACATGTTAGATTGGACCGAATTGAGAGTTAAGGATGACATTACCTATGAGGAGAGACCAGTGAGGATCCTTGACACCAAAGAACAAGTCTTACGTGGAAGGACCATCTCTTATGTGAGATGAAGATTTTGTTGCTTCACCACGGTGTTAAAGAAGTTATGTGGGAGCGAGAGTCAGGAGTTCGTGAGAAGTACCCCGAGTTGTTTGATCCTTGATGTATACCTAATTTCGGGGATGAAATTTCCTAAGTGGGGGAGAATGTAAAGACTCGGCCCATTTTTATTTGAAACATTTGTTTGAACCTTGTGGATTAATGTTTAATTATGGGAAGGGATTAAAATTTGACCACGAGTATGATTGTTGATCATGATTATATGCTTGTTTATGCATGAATATAATTATTGTGGATGAATTGAATGAATCGTGGGGCATCAAAACAAATTTATATTATATGTGTGTTTCCCTTTCTCGGTTTACCTTCCAATGAAGGACCGCTCGAGCAGTCCCGAGACCGATCGATGGACAACTTTAAGTTACTGGTTTGGCCTTTTTTATCATTTACTTCACCTCTTTCTCTCTAACCTGATATTCCAAACCCTATAACACTCTTTAGTGTTCCTTTGAGCTCCCTTTACTCCATTGGAGGTTATCCTTGCTTCTTTTCCGATTGAATGCCGATGGGGGAAGCCATTATTCATGTTCAGAGCTCTATCTTCACCCACCCATTGGAGATTTGTTGGTTGGAGCTTGATTGGGTTCAATCATTGCTTTAAGACACCCAAAGAGGTAGGATCTATGACTCTCCTTGAATATTTGTGTGATGAGTTGTATATTCGAATGTATATCCATTAAAGCATGAAAATAATATTTTTGAAACCATAGGTTAGGATTTGATGGTAAATCATGATAAATCTTGAAATTATGAACGATTTGTGATGAATCTAACTCATTGTTGTTGTTGGATATGGTTGGATTTAAAAAATGAGAGCTTAGGGTTTGATTTTTGGGTTAACCCTAAAAAATTGGGGGGTTTTGAATTGAAGGATTAAATGATAAAATTGATTAAGGATTTGGTAAGCTTTGGATTGTGGGAACCTATTAACATGTATAAAATTCATGAATTTGATAATATGTGAAATGATGAAATGATAGAAATTGGGGGTATTGAATGAACTATGAGAATGTGATGAATTTTTGGGAATCACGAGGTATTGGTTGGGGTTTTAAGCTAATTAAAATCGAAATACATGAAATCTAAGAAGTTAAGAATGTAATTTCATTCTTAACTCCATGTGTGTTGGGTGTTGACGAGAGAAACTATGCTTGGGTTGGACTCGTGTGTTTGATATTGATGTGATGAAATAAAAGGACTGATTTTGAATCTATGGATCGTTTAAGTTGGGCTTGAATCGTTCCTAGATGAAAAACCAAAAAACTACGCAGATTAGGTGACTTATCCTTCGGCTAATAACCAAGAACAAGGTGTTTGTTGCGGCGGGTTATAGAACGCACTGTTACTTAACGGATCTTGCATGGCCCGATTGGTAGTAACGCATTGAGGCTCTATAAGGTCGTTCGGTGTCGGCTCCTAGTATGTAAACCACGAGTTGGTTAAGATATGAGATGATGTGAATGACGTGTGTATGTGTATATGTGAGTTATGAGCTTGAAAACTTGAAATGGGTGTAATGAAATGGGAATAAATGACTAAGTGATGAGCTTGTCTTGCATAAGGAAAACCGATTATGTAAATGAGAATTTAGTGGAAAACAAAAGTTAGTTTTGATAAAATTATGTGTTGTATTTCGCATAACCGTCCTCGCATGTCATGCGTTTATTCACTGTTAGTTAATTTTCAACAAGGCTCGGCTTATGTCGTATAAACCATTTCAGGTGATAGCGAAAAGATTGTTATGGACTAAGGAATGTGGTCGTGGGACCCTTTTTGTAGTTATCGATAGAATTATATGTCTATTCGTATCATCTTTTGAGAACTAAAAGTTGTAAATGTAATTCTTTTTTAACACTTTGGGTGGTAGTATCCGTTGTTGTAAGGCTGTAAGGCCATGAACTCATATTTTCTATGCATGAGAGGACGTTTATTACCATTCTGAAAAGTTGTATGATAGGTAAATGTTGGTTTCTTAAAGTTTAGGAATGTTTGGTGGTGTTTCTCTATTTGTTTGATCTTATATCTATAAAAGTTGGTAATAGGAAAGCCTTACCTTTACACATGTTCTGATGTGAAAATCGAATTTTTGGAACTAAGTTTGAGAGAGGAGTCCAGAGCTGGACTGCTCGACCGATCTATCGAATAGCTTTCTTGTGGGCCTGGGCTTAGTTTTTGGCGATCGAATAGTGGATCCTTGTTATCTTCGTCGATCAAATAATGGATCCTAGTTTTTGGTGATCGAATAGCGGATCCTGTTCATCTGGACGGAATCTCGTTTCGACAAAGTTCATTTTTCATCAGAGTTCGAGGCATTGAGTTTTTAACTCAACGCGGTAGGATCCTAGACTCTCATGTCTTAAAGGGGTGCTACGTGAAATTGTATGTGTTTCTACCATTTAGAAATGCATGAAAAGTTGGTTTTAGTTCTTAAAATGGATTTGGTTGGATGAAAAGGTTTTTAAGGTGTTGTTTACGATTTTTTTTAAGTTGTTGGTTTTTACGATTTTTTTTCAAAGTTGTGGACTCGTGTATGTTCGTGGGTTTCAAAAATGCGAGTTGGGGTGGTTTGATTTGGGGCAGTGAAGCTTTTGCCGTTGGCTAGGGTTTATTTTTCTCACATTCAGTCGACTGAAGTGGGTAGTTCAATCGACTAAATGGACAGTGTGGTGATTTAGTCGATTGAAGTGGGTGACTCAGTCGACAGACCTAGGTCGGTGGGAAATTTTGGGTTTCCAGTAGCTTTTCAGTCGACTGAATGGTGGTCTTCAGTCGACTGAACTCCTGTTAGGGGTGTTTTTCTTCTTTTCTTTTTGGCAAGTTGTGAGGTGGCCTTGGATGTTTTTCTTTGTTTTGTTATCATTCTGGAGGGATGACGTGGTTTCGTAGAATGTGATATTTGTTCATGGTTGGGTAAATTTTGTTGGAGACAAGACTGCCAAGATCTATGTTTTTGTAAACGATTAACGAAAAAAATTTAATTGGACGGGAAATCGCCAAAACGAGCTCCAGATAAAACTTTTGATGACGAACGATCAAAATAAAACTCGTGCATCCGAACTTAATTTAGAAGAATACCTTTTTACCGGTTGAATCTTCAACTATGATTTGAATCTGAGTTGAAACTCCTGTCAGATCTTCAACTGTATTCCCTTATGCGATTATTGGATATAGTGTGGACTATAATCCTCTGAGAACTCGTACCGGTAGAATCAAGACAACTTTAGTCTTTGAAGACAAGTTATAAAATTGGTTCAGCCTACCCGCATATATATAAGGCTACAGTAGAGCCTGAGGAGTAATTATGAGTAAGACTTCTAATGGAACACAGACATGTATCAGCGATTTCTATAATTAAGCAAATCTCATAGCGGTATCTGCAATTATGGAAAACCAGCAGCGATTTTTGCAATTTCCATAAAATACTGAATTATAGTTCACACCACTAAAGAACTATAATTGCACTCTGACCCATAATCTCAAGACCGTATAGCATTGAACTCCTGTTATTAAATGCTTACCATTTCTACCCACGTTAAGATTTTCGATACCCTCAAATTAACTTTAATTACTGATAATTTAATTTAATCGGTATCTTGATATTCCTTAAGCCTTTCTTCTTAACTTATTTGACCGCCGGATAATTAAATCCACCTGTAGAGTTTAGCCCGGTCAAAACTTATAAGCTTCTTTAAGGCGGTATCGTCAATCCTGATCTTTCGGGACGTAGATTCCGTCAACAATTAATATTCACCATATAAATAATACCGCTATTCAACTCACTGGGAATATATACCTATATAACATCGCACCCTTTAATGAATCAAAATAATGAATATTAAATATACACAAATCAATAATTATTTCAGGATTAAGAGGATAAGTATTATTCATAATAACCTTGGGGTGTAAATTAATTTATATAGTCAGTATAAAATTAATTACCTCAAATATCCCGTTCAATATACACAAAGTGTACTGGCATAGAGAATCGGAACAATAAACGACGCTATTATCTGTTCCCCGTAACTAAGACATGCCTACTAAAACTTTGTACCACAGTCGTACAGATGTTATGTCCATTTCCATCTAAACTGTGAACATAAAACTTATATTCTACAAGAACCTAAAATATGATCTTCTGTATGTAAGACGTACTCTACACACCAGATTAAATACTATACAGAATATTGAACATCCATGCATAACAAAGAAATGATATGCATACATTGCTCATAAAAATTCTCATAAAATGGAAAATTAATTTTATTAAAAAAATAAAATTAAATACTAAAATATAGTTTTCAGTATACCAACCCTTACAATCTTCCACTTATACTCAAAACTATGCTGTTATACATCTGACTCTCATACCTTCTACATGACTATCAAAAGTCTTAGCCTTAACTCTTTGTAAAGGATCTGCAAGGTTGTCTCCTGATGCAAGCTCTATGTCTGACTAAAAATATGAGTTTGTGTACCCCAAAAGTACTAGACTGTCTGCCTGGTAAACTAACATATAATCCTTAGTCCTTTTTAGGTACTTGATTATATATTCTTTACCACAGTCTAATACTCTTGCCCTATATTAGACTGATATCTGCTAACTATGCCAACGACAAAGCAGATGTCGGGTCTAATGCAAAGTATCGCATACACAAGACTTCCTACTGCCAAAGCATAAGGAACTGCCTTCATCTTCTCTATCTCATCAGGTATCTTAGGACACTGAACTTTGGATAGATTGATTCCATGCCTGAAAGGGAGAAACCCTTTCTTGGAATCCTACATGCTAAAATGAGCAAGGATATCATCGATATATTTTGCTTGTGATAAGCCCAACATCCTTTGTTTCCGATCTTGCACAAGCTTGATCTCAAGGATGTGACTGGCTTCTTCCAAGTCCTTCAAATCGAACTGTACAGATAACCATACTTTAACCGTAGATAATGCCCCCACATCGTTTTTGATTAGCAAGATATTATCTACATAAAGTACTGGGAAGATCACCATGCTTTCCGTCACGCTTCTTATACACACTGGACTCATCTGGACTTTGATTAAAACCATAAGACTTAATGGCTTGATCAAACCAAGTTTTCCAAGACCTCGATGCCTGTTTAAGTCCATAAATGGATCTCTTAAGCTTACATAACATGTGTTCCTAGCCCTTTGCAATGAATCCGTCTGGTTATATCATATAGATACACTCGTCAAGATTTTCGTTAAAGAAAGCTGTCTTGACGTCCATTTGTCAGATTTTGTAATCGAAATAAGTAACAATGGATAAGAGAATCCAGATAAACTTAAGCATGGCAACAGGTGAAAAGGTTTCCTCATAATCAACCACTTGTTTCTGAGTGGACCCTTTAGCAACAAGCCTAGCTTTGAAGGTTTCAACCTTCCCGTCTGTTCCTCTCTTCCTCTTGTAGATCCACTTGCATCCAATGGGTTTTATCCCTTCAAGTGGTTCTACAAGTTCCCAAACCTGATTGGAATACATAGATTCCATCTCTGAATTCATAGCCCTTTACCAATGATCTGTATCTTTGTCTTAAAGTGCTTCATTGTAGTTACAGGACTCGGTATCTAGTTCTGTCGGGATCATGTCAAAAGACTATCCCAAGAACATATACTGGACAGGTTGATGAACAGCCCTCCCACTACGATGAGGCACTACCGTGTCTGTGTTCTAGCAGTAACACGCTGTGCAGAATCTGAACCCTGTGCATTAGCACCCTGTTCTTGATTTGCATCTGTCCCAATAATCCTCCCACTATGACGAGATAAAGGGATATCAGTGACTTGTTCTTTCGTTCTACTGGTATTTTCTCTCAGTTATTCAAGAACAATATTTCTTTTGGGCCTATGATCTATAATATAATCCTCTTCTAAGAATCGGGCATTGATACTAACAATGACCATATGATCTTTAGGATTATAAAACAGACCACCCTTCGTTCCCTTAGGATACTCTACAAAGAAAAAGACTTATGTCCTCGGTTCGAACTTACCCGCGTTCCCTTTCAGCTCATGTGCTGGACAATCCAAAATCCGAATGTGTTTCAGACTAGGCTTACGCCAGGTCCACAATTCTGTGGGAGTAGAAGGTATTGACTTAGAATGTACCAAGTTCAGAATATAAGCTGCTGTCTCTAAAGCGAGTCCCCAAAATGAATCGGGTGAACCTAAATAACTCATCATGGACCTTACCATTTCTATAAAGTCATATTCCTTCTTTCTGCTGCGGAGTGCTAGGTGCAGTCAACTGGGATGTAATCCCCACTGATGACAAGTAGTCCTTAAACTCTCCAAAGAGGTATTCTCCATCACGGTCGGATCATAGTGATTTGACACTTTTATCCAGATGCATCTCCGTCTCCACCTTGAATTCTTTAAATTTCGCAAAGTATTCAAACTTACGGTGCATCAGGTAAATGTATCCATACCTTGAGTAGTCATCCATGAAACTGACAAAGTACTCAAAGCCACCTCTAGCCCGGATTGTTATAGGACCACACACATCAGAATGAACCATCTCCAATGGTTCCTTAACTCTATAGCCTTTGGCTGAAAAGAGCCTATTAGACATCTTACCCTCTAAGCAAGATTCACAAACTAGAAGTACCTCCACTTCCAATGAACTCAAAGGTCCATCTGCTACCAGTCTGTTTATCCTTTTTAGATTAATATGACCTAAACGTATGTGCCAAAGAAACATTTGGTTCATTAAAGAAGAAAATTTTCACTTATATGGTAAATTAGATGTGTTATTCATTTTAGTCAGTTATACTGTAAGAGAGATTGGAGTTATAATATAAAGATCATCCACCAATGTACCGGAACAGATAACCCATTTATTATCCTTAATAACCATAGAGTTATTAAAATAAACCAAATATCTTTCTTTAGCCAATCTAGAAATGGAAATTAAATTCCTTCTAATGGTAGGTGCATAAAAATAATCTCTCAATATTAAAACCCGATCTCTACCAAAACTGAGAATGACATCTCCTATTGCAACTGTTGTTATCTTTGTATTATTGTCCATATGTAGGTAAATTTCTCCATCACTAAGTTGTCGGGTTTCCTGAAACCCCTGCAATGAATTGCAGACATGATTAGTGAGCTCCCGTATCTACACACTAGGTACTGGTAGATAACACCAGTAAACATATTTCCGCAACCAGTGAACAAAAATTACCCTGTTTGTTCTACCTTCTGAGAAATACTGGACATAACTTTTTCCAGTGCTGGGTCTGATTGTAGTGAAAACATCTGTTTTTTGGTTTTTTCACACCAGTCCATGGCCCACTAACTACCCTAGAAATCGTGTCTCCCTGTTTCTGAACCTTTTTCTTCTTCTTGCCTTTCATCCTAGAGGAAGAACCTTTTTTAGAAACAAACGCATTTTCTGGTATTGAAAGAATACCATTTGTAGTTGAAGCTATATCCAAGTTATATTTCCAGGCAACAAAATTCGGTTTCGTTTGTTTTCTTTGAGTATTAAAGCGAGTGGGTTGAAAGCCATTTTAATCCTGAGAATCACAAAATTTAAAAAAAAAATCGTTAATTATGATGAGCAAAATTTTGAATTTATTTTAATTTGGTTCCCTCTACCATTTTAAAATTAATTCGCCAGAAGCCTAGTAACCTGAGAATAGCAGGTCTCAATGGGAGGACGTCTATTATCTTTCATAAAACTAGACAGACCAATTCTTTTTAATTTTACTATCTAGGCAACTGATCTTGCCAAGTAAAATTAAATTGCGGACATAGTTTCGATCTAGTATATAATAGTAATGATTCAGATGGAGAGAACACTATTATATACAACTAAGTGTTAACCATCACCTAATCCTAAATCAATCGCTTTGCAATGAACCCTTCAGATGGAGAAATGATCCATACTAACAATTATCTAGAATTATTCCTAAAGGAGGTTTGTAGTAGCGATACCGCAATTAATCTGTCCGATGGAGAGGAAGGCCTTACTGATAACAAACAGGATTTAATTGCATCAGCTACAAACTGGTGATGGAGACTGCGGAATTTATCTGTGAATAAATTCTCTCTCCCACTTAGATTTTTAAAACATATTTTAGGGTTATAAAAATCTATTTAATTAAAATAAAATTATTAATTTCGAAAGTCACACGATCTGAAAGAATCAAATATTTTTTCGTGTACACGATTTTAAAGATTCTGATTTATCAAACCATCTTTTCGTGTTTAAATGCGTAACAAATAAAATTTAATA
>JAULJZ010187698.1:0-21425 GCA_032270985.1 Heliamphora pulchella | reverse complement strand
AATGGTCATTTTATCCTATTTATGAGAATTTTTAATTTTTAACTCATCATTTCATGATATTTACTTCATTTAGAATGTTGAGAGACTCTCCGGGTGCTAAGGTTTTGTTGCCTGAGTTTTGGACCTTTTTGGAGTTTTTAGGCCGAACTTAGGGTTTTCGGTTCGAGTTAGAGTTTTGAATCTCGTCCGTGCTCTATAGCCTTATGAAATATCCGTCACTAATACTAGGGTCCGAGCATGGTCATTACACAAGATTAAAGATTAAGATGAAAATCAGAGTTCAAATATCAATGTTTCTTAAATCGGTTTGATTTATTTTCTGCAATTTACTTTTTATATTATTTTATTTATTTCTATACTTTTTTTAATTCTTAATAATTTTTTAAATATTTGTATGTGTTATTATAAAAAAAATATTAACTTCTACTTATGTTCTAACTTCTATTTGGAGACTCATATTGTCATTCCTCAAATTCTGGGTCACACGAAAAGCCACTGAATAACCACCCAAACAAAAGGGATTCAAAATCAGAAGGCCAAACAAGGCCAAAACCTTTGTAAAAACGTAGTAATGAGGGTTTATTGATTTGAAAGAGTAGCCAAAAGACTACGATTACGGTCCCACAAGCAAAGCCTTTAAAAGCAAAATACGTGTTTTAAATGAGAAGATCTTTTCGTTTTAAAAGAAGCTTAGGCAGTTTTAAAATCTACCTCGAAGCACAAAAGTTTATGTGAAGCAAAAACCATTTGAAAATTTTGTTTGTAAACCGTTGAACCCATTAACGAAAAACGTAGTAATAAACTACGAAAAACAACAACCAACCCGAGGTTCTCTCAAAAGCATTAAAACATGCATACATCCATAAGAATAGTATATGATTTTACAACATGTTATAACCAAACATGAAACATATACAACAGGTATAAGCTACATATCAAGACAAAACAAAAATCTTGTCATCAGCCACCTCCGGGCACCACCGGGTCAACCTACATTACCATGCTTACCTAAAAAAGGTTTTACAACAAAAATCCCATACCGTTAGCTGAATTCCAATAGAAACATACTATAAAGTTGTAAAGCAGGATATGCAATCATAAGCATACAGGCTCAACCACAGGATCCAAAAAGGTTTTTTCAACCCAAAATCACAAGTTTTTCATCAGGCTAACTCGAGCTTCAAAACGGTTTTACTCCATAAAACCCCACATTTCCATCCTTTAAACCACATCTATCAATAATGCAGATAACATTTTCACAGTTAAAGAAAAGCAGTAAGTAAAACGTTATTTTTCAATCGGATCACATACCGAGGAAAGAGAAAAGATATTTTTCACTCGGAACACACACAGTCGAGAAAAATAATACAGTATAATCCACTCGGAACACACAGCCGAAAATAAAGTAAAATGATAAAACAGTATGCTCCACTCGGGTCACATAGTCGAGGAGAAAGATAAATGATTCCTCTGTACCGACTCCGTCACAAGGGGATAGAGGTAACAACTATAGACTCATGCCCTTACCCAATCCCTATACATCATAGGACCGATTATGTAATGACAAGTTCTATACAGAGCACCCCAACATAAGGCTTGGTTTACAGGTTCAACAACCCGAGGGAACAAAACCCCCAACCACCTTCTTTACGAGAATTACCCCGAAGGAACAAAAGATACGTACTCTGCGCACATTTTTGGATTTCCACCGAGGGCAACTCGTGCCAAATACCCGCTATTCCGGTACATCTAGAGAATCATTTCAAAAATCATTCCGTAGCTCAACTACGAAAATATTTTCACAAATACATTAAACATGTATATAGATCCGTCCATCCACATGGAGATCAAACAAAAATATTTCAAAATATTTTTTCTCGTTTTCAACAAAACTTTTCAAAACCTGAGACTCAACCCCAAGGGTTAGATCAAAACCTCCAAAACACTAATTGTTGAGATTTTTATCAAAAATCACCATTTTCAAAACCACCTTTGAAAACCACACGTTCACAAGCCATACGATGTAATAAACCAAGAAAAGAAAAAAATATGCTTTTTCACAAAAATCAAACTTGTTTCCCAAAAGAAACCCAATCTTTTTTCCAAAAGAACCACTAAAACGCCAAGGCAAACACCCAGCACGTCAGTCGACTGGACCCAACCCCCAGTCGATTGAAAAACCCTCTGGAAAAGGTAAATTTTCGAAACAGAGGCACTTCAGTCGACTAACCCCAATAGTCCAGTCGACTGACCCACCAAACCCAAGATCCAATCGACTGAAAATGTACTACTGAGGGTTTATTGATTTAAAAGTAGAAGGCCAAACAAGGCCAAAACCTTTGTAAAAATGTACTACTGAGGGTTTATTGATTTAAAAGAGTAGCCAAAAGACTACGATTACGGTCCCACAAGCCAAGCCTTTAAAAGCAAAATACGTGTTTTAAACGAAAAGATCTTTTTATTTTAAAGGAAACTTAGGTTATTCCAAAATCTACCTCGAAGCACAAAAGTTTATGTGAAGCAAAAACCATTTGAAAATCCCATTTGTAAACCGTTAAACCCATCAACAAAAAACGTAGTAATAAATTACGAAAAACAACAACCAACTGGAGGTTCTCTCGAAAGCATTAAAATATACATATATCCATAAGAATAGTATACGATTTACATGTTATAACCCAACATGAAACATATATAACAGGTATAAGCTACCTATCAAGATAAAACATAAGTTTTGTCATCAGCCACCTCTGGGCACCATCGGGTCAACCTACATGGCCACGCTTACCTGAAAAAATGTTTTACAGCAAAAATCCCACACCGTGAGCTGAAACCCAATAGAAACAGATTATAAAGTTGTAAAACAGGATATGTAATCATATGCATACAGGCTCAATCACAAGAGCCAAAAAGATTTTCTCAACCCAAAATCACAAGTTTTTCATTAGGCTAACTATAGTCTCAAAACGGTTTTACTCCATAAAATCTCACATTTCCATCATTAAAATCATGCATATCAACAATGCAGATAACGTTTTCACAGTTAACGAAAAGCAGTAACTAAAATGTTATTTTCCACTCGGATCACACACCGAGGAAAGAGAAGATATTTTTCACTCGGAATACACACAGTCGAGGAAAATAATACATTATAATCCACTCGAAACACATAGCTGAGGATAAAGTAAAATGATAAAACAGTATGCTCCACTCGGATCACACAGCCTAGGAGAAAGATAAATGATTCCTATGTACCGACTCCGTCACAAGGGGACAGAGATAACAACTATAGACTCTTGCCCCTTACCCAATCCCTATACATCATAGGATCGATTATGTAATGACAAGTTCTATACGGAGCACCACAACATAAAGGCTTAGTTTACGGGTTTAACAACCCGAGGACCAAAGCACCCAACCACCTTCTTTACGGGAACTACCCCAAAGGAACAAAAGGTACCTACTCTGCGCACGTTTTCGGACTTCCACCGAGGGTAACTCATGCCAAATACTCGCTATCCCAGTACATCTAGAGAATTATTTTAAAAACCAACCCGTAGCTCAACTACGAAAATATTTTCACAAATACATAAAACATGTATATAGATCCATCCATCAACATGGAGATCAAACAAAAATATTTCAAAATATTTTTCTCTATTTTTAACAAAACGTTTCAAAACCTGAGACTCAACCCCAATGGTTAGCTCCAAACCTCCAAAATACCAAGTGTTGAGATTTTTTTATCAAAAATCACCATTTTCAAAACCACATTTGAAACCATATGTTCACAAGTCATACGATATAATAAATCAAGAAAAGCGAAAAACATACTTTTTCACAAATACCAAACCTGTTTTCCAAAAGAATCCCAACTTTTTTCCTAAAAGAACTACAAAAACGCCAAGACAAACACCCAGCACTTCAGTCGACTGCACCCAATCCCCAGTCGACTGAAAAACCCTCTGAAAATGACAAATTTTCGAAACAGAAGCACTTCAGTCGACTGACCCCAAGAGTCCAGTCGACTGACCCTCCAAACTTAAGATCCAGTCGACTGAACCCGTGGGTCCAGTCGACTGACCTTGCCCAGAAAATGGGTTTTAAGGTACGGATCAAGCTTTTCAAACCCAAGACAAAGCCTCAAAACTTTCATCAAACACCCTCGAACTCACACACGCCCAAGCCTATCACCAAAGGCCTAAAAAATAACATCCAACACCGTTTTCATCCATCCGAAACGACAGAAAATGGTTTTTAAACTAAAAACCCAACTTTTCTGAAACATGAAACACGTTTTCATGAATATAAAATGGTAAAGATGCATAGGATTACATTTAACACCTTCTAACAACTATAAAGTCTAGAATTCTACCTCGGTGAGTTAAAAACTCAATATCTCGATCCACATGCATAACTGAGCTTTGTCGAAATAAAATTCCGTCCGGATGAAAGCGTAGACCATCTTGCTAATAACAAGGATCGGTAGTTGGTTCGCCAAAAATCAAGCTCCGGGTCCCTGAGAAGTTAGAGAGAAGGCAAAGAGAAAAAGGAAGAAACTTAGTCGTTAGGTTTTGAAAATATCTTTTGAAAATATCTAACTCCAGATATTTATAGGTCTTCAAAATATCTTTTTTTTTTGAATTTTTTAAATTCGTACCGTAACTCCTCGCAGCCCCTGGGACCAACCCCGCATGCTTATTTAAACCGAAACATGCATCAAAACGCATATAAACATATTAAAGCAAAATTACCAAAACGTGTTGAAAAACACCGAATATGCATACATATCAAAAGGAAACGGAACAGGATCTCACAGATATATTGAAGAATTGTCTGGCTCAGACTAAATTTTTTATTTTGGATATGAAATCTTGTTTGCTTAAATTTGTAATTTTATATTTTATTTGTTTGCATCCATATTCCTTAGATTAGATGTATTTTTTTAAGTAGAGAATAATACAAATGATTATTAAGTTTGTATGTGCTAACTTAATTGACATGTACTTGACTTACAGTGATGCAATTTCTCTCTTTTTTTAAAGAAAGTTGTACACTTATAAAGTTGTATATTATAATGTAATTGATTACTATTCAATTTTTTTTATATTACATTTAATTATTTGAAGTGTTCAAACTTATTGTATTATAAATATTTATTTATAACTTAATTTGTAAACTAATATATAATAAGTAAAAACTAATAATAATAACTTATGATAATAAACTTTAAATAGTAACTTATAAATAGTTTATAACTTAATATAATAATAATTTATAACTTATAAATAATTTATAAATAGTTTATAACTTATAATAAACTATAAACTTTCAGTTTATAAGTTTATAACTTATAATAAATTTTAAATAGTGATTTATAAATAGTTTATAACTTATAATAATAATTTATAACTTATAACTTATAATAATAGTTATTCTAACTTATAATAATAATTTATAAATTTTAACTAAAGTAATAAAATAATAAATAATTTATAATTAAAGTAATAAACTAATAAATAATTTATATACAAAATAGAATTCAAAAAAAAAATAATTGAAAAGCCCACCCAGGCCCGAGCCCGTATACCCTTGGACTAAGACTGGCCCTACTGGTTTGTGTCGTACCATACTAAAAATATTTACTTAACTTTTTATTATAACAACTAACCTGTAAGATAGTGGCTAAAGTTTGGATATCGTCAACATAGATTTAATGTGATTATAATTTATTTATTAAAATATTTTATGAATGACTTTCTCTTAGAAAAAGAGTTTGATTTGTATTCTAATTCTAATTAAACTAAATAGCTGTAAAATCTAAATTAGAGTTCAAGTGAGAGAGAGATTTCTAAGGTTTAGAATCCTCCCTAGCTAATAGTTTTAGTTTAATTCAAACTCTAGTTTATCTTAAATGATTCAATTCAATCCTATCGCGATTACAAGAACGATTAGGATTTTCAAGAAGATAAACTCGAATTCAAATTTGGCATATTCTATATAAGATTTTGGCATGAATTGTTCGGAGTACGACCTGTCCTATCAAAGTATAAAGTATCTCGCGTTCGAAAATCGAAAAAAAAATATAACAGTTGTATGATTTTGTTTTTACAATCATAAAAAATAAAAATGAAAACTAAATATTTAAATTAAAAATCCGTTGATCAAAAGTCAACGATTCAAAATCACACAACGAACTGAATTCGAAATAAAAATAAACAAATGAGTTTAAACTCCTTCTAAAAATACCGAACTTGGGATTTATCAGCCCTTAGGAAAAGAAGAAGCCTAGCCGCTCATGTTGCGGCTTGAAAACAAGAAAAGATGAAGAATATTTGAGCCAGAAACCTCTATCTTCAACTTCTCGACACTTCCTGAGTCTTTCAGATTGGTCGTCTCACATCTCTCAACCACTCGTCTTTTAATTTTAGAGATGCCCAAATGAAGAACCAAGGCCACTTGTTTACAGGTGAATTGTTCATCCAATGTTGCAGAGTTGGAGTATAAGACTGAATGCGCGTTCCGTCCGGACGCAACTTATTTTGTTCTAACGGTTTATACTTTCGTTTGGATGCTGGTTGATTATATCCGGACGCTATTCCTTCTGACATGATATTGTCTGGACACTGGTAATTCTCGTCCAGATGTTTTTCTCTTTGGACAGAGTCTGTCCGGACGAAATTCCTTTTGGGCTACTTTCATCTGGATGCGGATTTGATTCGTCTGGATGCATCCTTTGCGAAAATTTCCTTTATATCTCTTGTCTACGTTTTGTTCCATTTTACATTATTTTCTCCTTTAAGCCACTCCTATTGATGTTGTTGACAAAAATACTACAAAATAAATTATTAAACACAATTTTGAGGCTAAATATAGCGTATTTTGCGAAATAGGATCGGCGCTTTTACGTACCGATCACACCCCCTAATTTACACTTTACTAGTCCACGAGCAAAGAAAAGACAATATTATCCCATTACCCCACATTTTTTTTTGTTTTGAGAAGATCAAAGTCACAAACTGTATAAATACTACCGCCAACATTGAATTATATAGCATCTTGGCGAACTGCTATTTTCACAAAATTTTCACCACAAAAATTGGACTTGGCGTGTATGTGATGACTCAGCCATTTGGATTAGTCCCATGCCTTAGAATACCTAAAGTGTGAATTTCTATCAAAATTATGTCTCGACTTCAATCTTTACTAGGTACTCACTCACAATAAATCACTCAGATAACTTGCTTATGTATATGCACTCATATAGTATGCGGTAGAAGTAATGTATAGACAAATCAAACAATTATGCCCGCATACTTTAGGACTCGAAAAGATCGAATAAAGCAAGAACGACTCGTAATCTCGTGATTCGAATGCCAAGTGTTGAGAAAATTTTATGCAAGTCTTGTCTGTCATTTTCAATCAATTATTTCTGTGCATCAGATTATATCTCACATAGGATCAAATAGGTCTTTATTTTTGTTTTAACTTTGCTAAGGATAAAGTGTATCTGAGCTGGGATAAAAGTTATAATATCCTGGAACAGGTTATCATGTGGGCATTACTCACATCCCATATTCTTTTCTCCTCACACTTATCTTTCCCAAAAATCAATATCTATGTATATATATAATTTTTTTATATTTTTTTTCGATGATTTGGAAAATTACACATTAACAACCCCCAACTTGAATATTGCTCTGTCTACAGTGAATAAAAATAAGCAAGAGGGAAAGAAGTTTATCGTGTAAAGAAGCAATCTCAAAATATAAAGCCTATAATAAAAACTCATACATTCAAACAGCAGAAAGTAGAGAATATAGATAGGTAAAATAAAAGAAACTGCATTTTTATTATGGACCAACAGTGTGGATTACATAGAAATAAAAGAAAAAAGAAAATACATAAAAAGAAGAAAAATTCCCTAAGGGCCAACTAAATGTGGGACTAAAGGGGTAACCGGGAAAAAAATCTAAAGAAAAAATAAAAGAAAGAAAAGCATTAAGGGGGAGGGTGTAAAGACTCGATCCCTTTTTATTTTGAGGATTTATTTAAAACTTATTTTGAGACCTTTGGTGGAATTGAAAAAAAGTGCTAATTTTGAGAAAGAAATAAAACTTTAATCGTGTAATAATGGATGATGAGGACCATAGGTTTAGTAGTGAATGAGAACATCATTGTGAGATGTTTGGTTTATGTTTCGGTTCAGTTTTGATATCTTTTGTTCAAATCTTCACCTAGTGCTGACCGCTTAAGTGGTGGAGAGCCTGCTCGAGCAAACAAGTGGTAGAGAGTTTGGGTAAGTGGGGACCGCTCGAGCGGTGGGGGGTTCGCTCAAGTAGACTGTCGACGAGCAGCTTATTAGTGCGGGTTTTGACATTTCATTTTCATTCTTTCCTCTCTCTCTCTAGAGTATGAGTGGTGACCTAGGGTTTGGGTTTGGGTTTGGGTGATGTTTGGGGCCCTCCTTGCACACCTAGGATAGATTTCTTATCGTTCTCTTGAGTGAGCATCCGTTGGACGTTGAAGCTACGTGCTGGAAACTTCCTCAGCATTGTTCAATTGGTGACTCGTGATGGTGGAGCTTACTAGAACCTTGGATCTTGAGTTTTGAACGTTTAAGAGGTAGGATCTAAGACTAATCTTAATCATTGTATGCATATGTGTTGTATTTTCGTTGGTTTTACTTAAAAGCATGGAGAACATGTGTTTTTAAAACCCTAAGGTTGAGTTTTATGTTAAATAAGGATGGATCTTGAGCTTTTGTATGATTTTTGGTAGATATATCTTAATATTACCGTTGGAGAACAATGAACATGTGATTTTGGAAAGTTAGGGCTTATTTTGAGTTGAAATCATGAAAATTTTGGAGTTTTCGGGTCGTTAGGTTTCAACGTTGAAATTGGATGAATTCTTAGACCATTGGGGTTTGTATTAACGTAATTATATAAGAATGTTTATCGATTTCTACGATACATGAAAACCTATGGGTGTCAGGTTGGGGATTTTGCATAAATCCATTGAATTGACAAGTATAACGATGAAAGATGTTGATTGGGGGTTTTAAGCTAATTAAAACACCAAACAAATGTATGTAAAGTAGTAAGTGGCACGGAGGCCCAAAATGCATCAGAAAGTTACAAAAGGTATCAGAATGTAAACTAGGGCACCTAGGCCCAATAACCAATAAATTGGGACACGCAGGCCCATAAAATCGGATAAATGTATAGAAAAGTACAAAATTGGGGGACATAGGCCCATAAAACCAAATGTCTCAAAAGAAGTGTAGCAGAATGTATCTGAGGGAAAAATCTCTCTCAGTCTCTCTAACTAACGCTTCGAGCAGACCCGACGGGAAGAAGGACCGGCCTCGTTAGAGCTGATCTCCTCAAAAAGCCTCTCAACATCGTCACTATCATCACCATCACTGCCGGAGGAGGAAGAAATAACTCTGGAGTGACTCTTGGCAGAAGAGATGGATCCTCTGGAGAGAGCTTGGGAAGATGCATGGGACCAACAACCTCAAGCTGGAGCTAGAACTAGAGCTAGAGGCCGGACCGAAGCCTGCGATGGTACTATGCCAGCTGCTAGTACTGGAGGCTGTTAAAAGAAGATAAGGATCCAAGCAGAGTATAGAAAAGCGTAGAAAAGTTAAAAGGGTTATGAGAATACTCACTATTTCCACTGGAGTAAAAATAATGCCAGCCACTCGGACAGTGGCATCAAGCTGGCGGATCACTGCTCTTTGACCCGTGAATATCAACAGAAGGTGATCTATCCACACCTGGTTAACTTGTAAAAAGGAGATAGGCAGTTCCAGTAAACTAAACAAGTAAGGAAGTTACCAAAAGGAAGGAGAAAGAACGAGGACAAATCCGACTGAGCTCAGCTCTAAACTCCAGTGCTGGCAGAATTGGAATCGGAAGAGGAACGGGGTAGCCATATCCTACTTTCTAAATCTCCTATGGAATTTCTGGTCCCCTCATCCCTCTAGTAGCACCAGCAGCATCAATAGCAGCAGCTCCAGCAGCAATTTCAGTAGCAGCTCTAGCATCAGCAGTTCCCTCGACACCAGCTCTATCACAGACTTCAGCAGCCTCTAGTGCTCGTCTCCTCCTGCCACCAGAAATAGTTGGGCCAGGTCCTAGTGATCCCAACAGATGTGCCCGGGCCCAAGCTGTGTAATCTCTCTCTGACACCAGCAACTCTAAAGCATGAGTGGAAGACTACCCTCTCTCTAAGGTAGTACTCCAAGCCAAATAGACCCTCTAGTAGAATCCGCATAGAAGTAATATCTCGGCTGCGCCTCAGGTCTGCACCGGCTCGATCCTTTACTCCTCGCCAAACATTTCAGTGGACCTACAAAGTTTCAAAGTATAATGCAGTACAGAGAATAGTAATCAATGCAGTGAGCAATAAGCAGTGAGCAGTGAATGCTGTATGAAACAGAAAACTGTGATCAGAAGTGAGCAGTATAGTGCAGTACAGTGAACAGTGCAGTAAGTAGTAATCAGTTTAGTATACAGTATAGTGTAGAGAATAATGAACAGTATGAAAAGTATAGTAATTAGTGGTACCTGGTCGGGGGTCAGCCGGTCCAGAGAAGCCCAGAATCTGTCAATATCCTTTCCCCCAGCCTTCTTCCCCTCTAGGCCTCGGGACTATTGAGCTGTGCGGGGAACGACTGAAGGAACTGTAGAGGAGTTCCTCGGGACGTGAAGCTTGAGGAACTCATAGGTCCAAAGATGTAAAAGAAAGATATCAACAAACAGATAATGGATAATGGATAATAGAAATTAATGAAATGTGCAGAAACTAAAAGCATACCTCCTAGACCCTCTAGTATCCCCCGATGCTGAGCTCTTAGGGGAACCGGGTCAAAGCCCTCATAAAGCCGTAGAGAGTAGCGAGAGTAGCTCATTCCCAGTCGTATATAGCAACCTGATCAAAGAGTGAGGGCACCTATATAATGAAGATGAACGGTGTTCTCCTTGTTCGAAAACAAGGAGGTACCAAAGATATACAAGAGAAAGCCTTGGACGATCCACTCACAGTGGCAGGGATTGGTGCAATGGAAGTGGTGGAAGCGGTCAAAGAACCAGGGGTATTTGACCCAATCTCTGTCTATCTGCATTGGAACAGGTCTGAGGAGGTGCATCAACGCGTCGACAGATCGGGCGATGGAAGGGTTGAACGGTATGAAAGCTCCTCCGACTCTGATACCGGTGATCAAAGAGAAGTCTAGAGGTGTTAGCGTAGCCTCGAACGTGGTGAAGTGAAAGGTATTGGTGTTTTCCCACCACCGCTCGGCCAAGACTGTCAACCAGACCTAGTCATTGCTCGTCCTACCCAATTAGGGTATGAACCGAGCAAAGTCGGAGGCATCAATTAGAGCCCGGCTGGGATCAGGGAGGGCATCATACCACTATAACACCTCGCCCGAGATAGAGCCACTAAAGCCTCGGACATAGTGACCAGCCTGAAAAGAAGAAGATAAGAAAAAGATATATAAGAGTTGTCAAAACAAGTGATATATAGAAAGTAACTGAAAGCAATAAAAACCCTAGATTCGTGTGTGTGTGGCATCCTTTTGGTTCTCTTCAAGCCCTAGAAGACTAGGCACCCTAAACCCTGGTGCGCCAGGAAAATATTTTAAGCCCAAACAACTAGGCATCCTAACTCTTGGTGCACCAGGTAAATCCTAAAAGATTAGGCACCTTAAGTCCTGGTGTGCCAGGTAAATCTCTCAAGCCCTAAAAGATTAGAGACCCTAAGCCCTGGTGCACCAGGCAAATCCTGCACTGTTGGAGGCAAAACTGCCAAGATCATTATTTTTGTAAACGATTTCGGTAAAAAATTAACTAGACGGGAAAACGTTGAAACGGACTCCAGATAAAAATTTTAACGTCGAATGATAAAAAATAAACCCGTGCAACCAAAGTAATTTAGAAGAATACCTTTTGTCGATCTATTCTTCAATTAAGATTTGATTCCGAGTTGAAGCTCCAGTCAGATATTCTACTGTATTCTCTTACGCAATCCTCGAACTTAGTGTGGGCTACGGTCGATCGAGAATTCGTACCGGTAAAATTCAGATATCTTTCATCTTGAAAAATAAAAAATATGATATATCTGATATATGATATATGATCTATTAATCTCAAACTGGTTCAGTCTACCCGCATATATATAAGGCTACAATAGGGACCTGAGAGTAATTATGAGTAAGATTTCCAGTTGAACACAGATACTTACTAGCGGTTTCTGCAATTATGGAAAGACACAGTGGTTTCTATAATTTTCATAAAATACTGAATTACAGTTCACACCATTAAAGAATTGTAATTGCATTTTGACCCATAATCTCAAAATCTTTTTGCATTGAGCTCCTGTTATTAAATGCTTACCATTTCTCCCCACGTTAAGATTCCCGATACCCACCAATTATATTTTAATTACTGACAATTTAATTTAAGCGGTATCTTGATATTTCTTACACCCTTTCGCTTAACTTATTTGACCACCGGATAATTAAATCCACCTGCAGGGTTTGGCCCGGTTAAAACTTATAAGCTTCTTTAAGGGGGTATCGTCAATACCGATCTTTCGGAACGTGAATTTCGTCAATAATTAATATTTACCATCTAAATAATTCTGCTATCCAACTCAACGGGAATATAGACCTATATAAGATCGCACCCTCTAATCAATCAAAATAACGAATATTAAATATATGCAAATCAATAAATATTTTAGGATTAAGAAGATAAGCACTATTCATAATAAACTTGGAGTGCGAATTAATTTATATAGTCAGTATAAAATTAATTACCCCAAATGTCCCGTTCAATACATACAAAGTGTACTGGCACAGTGAGTCGGAATGATAAAAAATGTTATTATCTGTTTTTCGTAACCAAGACAGGTCTGGTGCGTCAGACAAATCTTGCACATCCTAGTAGAAGATTAGGAATTCTGAGCCCTGGTGCGCCAAGCTAATTCTTTCAACCTTAGATTCGTGTGTGTGTGACGATTCTCTGATTTTTGCACGCCCTAGTAGAAGACTAGGGACCCTAAGTCTTGGTACATTAGATAAATCTCTACCATACATCATTTAATGTTTTTCTAGAAGATGATAAAAAATAAAAAAATGATAAGAAAAATCACCCCTTTAGAATTTGTGTTTTTCCATTAGAATTTTTGCAAAATTTTCTCTAATTTTTAGGATTTTTGAAAAACGTCCCTAGATTTTCACAAAAGTTCCCATAGGTTATTAGGATTTTTGAAAAACTTCCCTAGATTTTTATAAATGTTTGCAAAATTTTCCTTAGTTCTTTTTAAGATTTTTGAAAAAAATTTCCTAAATTTTTTATAAATTTTGGCACAATTTTCCCTAGATTTTAAAATCTTTTTGAAAGTTATCCGAGATTTTCTAAAAAATAAGTTAAAAATTTCCTCCCCTTAAAATTCTATGTTTTGCCCCAAAAAACAAAAATTAAAATGAATCCCTTTATTTTTGTGATTTTTACTAAAATAATTGTCCCTTTATTGTTTGTATCTAGACCCTAATCCTAGTGACCCTACTGTTTTAATTTTCGTTGCACAGGAACCTAAGTTCGCCAGCATCCAAGTTTGTTCTTTTTCATGTGATTACATGTTATACATATCCAATTCATTCAACATATCTCAAAATATTACATAACAGATTTCAAAGGTTGCATCATCATCATATCACATCATCACATATCATACAGGAGGTCCTAGGCATTCATCTATGTTTTGGACATCATATACAACGTGCTTTAAAATTGAACATAAAGGATAGGGAACCTACCGATGGACACTGACGAGAAATGTGCTGGTCCGACTCCCGAAGGAGAACGTCAACAACAACGCTAACGAGAAATGTGCTGGTCCGTCTACAAAGTTCTCTCCTGATGTATTCTCTATGTCTGATTGAAAATCTGAGTCTGTGTTCCCCCAAAGGTACTAGACTATATGCCTGGTAAACCAACATATAATCCTTAATCTTTTTTAGGTACTTGATTATATTCTTTACCGCAGTCCAATACTCCTGCCCTGGATTAGATTGATATCTGCTAACCATACCAACGACAAAGCAGATGTCGGGTCTAGTACAAAGCATAGCATACATGAGACTTCTCACTGCCTAAGCCTAAGGAACCGCCTTCATCAACTCTATCTCATCTAGTGTCTTAAGATACTGATCCTTGGATAGAGTGATTCTATGCCTGAAAGGGAGAAACCTTTTCTTGGAATCCTGCATGCTAAAACGAGCAAGGATATCATCGATATACTTTTCTTGTGATAAGCCTAACATCCTTTGTTTCTGATCTCGCACAAGCTTGATCCCAAGGATGTGACTGGATTCTCCCAAGTCCTTCATATCGAACTGCCTAGATAACCATACTTTAACCGTAGATAATGCCCCCACATCATTTTTGATGAGCAAGATATCGTTTACATAAAGTACTAGGAAGATCACCACGTTCGTCACGCTTCTTGTACACACAAGACTCATCTGAACTTTGATCAAAACCATAAGACTTAATGGCTTGATCAAACCGAGTGTTCCAAGACCTTGATACCTGTTTAAGTTCATAAATGGATCTCTTAAGCTTGCACAACATGTGCTCCTGGCCCTTTGCAATGAATCCGTCTGGTTGTATCATATAGATACACTCGTCAAGACTTCCGTTAAGGAAAGCTATCTTGACATCTATTTGCCAGATTTCATAATCAAAATGTACGGCAATGGATAAGAGAATCCGGATAGACTTAAGCATGACTATCGGCGAAAAAGTTTTCTCATAATCGATTCCTTTTTTCTGAGTGAACCCTTTAGTAACAAGCCTAGCTTTGAAGGTTTCAACCTTCCTGTCTACTCCTCTCTTCCTCTTGTAGAACCACTTGCATCTACTGGGTTTTATCCCTTCGGGTGATTCTACAAGTTTCCAGACCTGATTGGAATACATAGATTACATATCTGAATTCATAGCCCTTTGCCAAAGATCTGCATCTTTGTCTCGTAGTGCTTCATTATAGTTACAGGGCTCGATATCCAATTCTATCGGGATCTTATCAAACGACTCTCCCAAGAACATATACCGATCAGGTTAATGAATAACCCTCCCACTACGACGAAGCGCTACCTGTGTCTGTGTACTAGCAGTAACAGACTATGCAGAATTTGAACCCTATGCATCAGCACCATGTTCTTGATTTGCACCTACCCCGATAATCCTCCCACTACGATGAGGTAATGGAATATCAATGACATGTGGTTCCTCTTTCGTTCTACTAGTATTTTTTCTCAGTTCTTCCAGAACAATATTGCTATTGGGCTTGTGGTCCATAATATAATTCACTTCCAAGAATTTGGCATTGGTGCTAACAATGACCATTTGATCCATAAGATTATAAAATAGACCACCATTCGTTTCCTTAGGATGCTCCACAAAGAAACAGACTTTCGTCCCCAGTTTCAACTTATCCGCATTCTCTTTCAGCACATGTGCTGGACACCCCCAAATCTAAATGTGTTTCAGACTAGGCTTACGCCTGGTTCACAATTCTGTGGGAGTAGAAGGTACTGACTTAAAAGGTATCAAGTTCAGAATGTAAGCCACTGTCTCTTAAGTGAGTCCCCAAAACGAATCAGGTAAACCTGAATAACTCATCATTGACCTTACCATCTCCACAAGAGTCCTATTCCTTATTTCTGCTACACCATTCTGATGTGGAGTGCCAGATGCAATTAACGGGGATGTAATTCCCTCTGATGACAAGTAGACCTTAAACTCTCCAAAGAGGTATTCTCCACCACGGTCAGATTATTGTGATTTGATACTTTTATCCAGACGCTTCTCCGTCTCCGCCTTGAATTTTTTGAATTTCTCAAAACATTCAGACTTACGGTGCATCAGGTAAATGCATCCATACCTTGAATAGTCATCAATGAAACTGACAAAATACTCAAAGCCACCTCTTGTCTGGATTATCATAGGACCACACACATCAGAATGAACCAGCTCCAACGGTTCTTTAGCTCTATAACTTTTGGCCGAAAAGGGCCTCTTGGTCATCTTACCCTCTAAGCAAGATTCACAGATTGTAAGTGTCTTCACTTCTAATGAACTCAAAGGTTCATCTGCTACCAGTCTGTTTATCCTTTTTAGATTAATATGACCCAAGCATAAGTGCCAAAGAAACGTTTGGTTCATTAAAGAAGGAAACTTTCTCTTATATGGTAATATAGAGGTATTATTCGTTTCAGTAAGTTGAAGTGTAGAAGAGATTGAAATAATAATATAAAGATCATCCACCAATGTACCAGAACAGATAACCCGTTTATTATCCTTAATAACCACCTAGTTATTAAAATAAGCTAAATACCTATCTTCAGGCATTCCAGAAATAGAAACTAAGTTCCTTCTAATGGCAGGTATATAAAGACAATCTCTCAATATTAAAACCCGATCTCTAACAAAATTGAGAGTGACATCTCCTACTGCAACTGCTGTTACCTTTGTATTATTGTCCATATGCAGGTAAATATCCACATCACTAAGTTATTGGGTTTTTTAGAACCCCTACAATGAATTGCAGACATGATTAGTGGCTCCCGTATCTACACACCAGGTACCGGTAGATAACACCGCTAAACATGTTTCCACAACTAGTAAATAGAAATTACCTTATTTATTCTGCCTTCTGACAAATACTAGACATAGCGTTTTCCAGTGTCGGGTCTGGTTGTAGTGAAAATATCTATTTTTTGGCTTTTTCACACCAGTTCGTGGCCCACTAACTACCCTAGAAACCGTGTGTCCTTGTTTCTAACCTTTTTTCTTCTTCTTGCCTTTCGGCCAAGAAGAAGAACCTTTTTCAGAAACAAACACATTTCCTAGTATTGAAGGAATACCATTTGTAGTTAAAACTATATCTAAGTTATATTTTCCAGTCAACAAAATTTGGTCCCGTAAGTTTGTTTTCTTTGAGTATTAAAGCGAGTGGATTGAAATCCATTTTAATCCTGAGAATCACATAATTAAAAAAAAAATTGTTAATTATGATGAGCAAAATTTTAAATTCATTTTAATTTGGTTCCTTCTACCATTTTAAAAATAAATTCGTCAGCAGCCTAGTAACCTAAGAATAGCATTCCACGATAGGTGGACGTCTACTATCCTTCATAGGACCAGACAAGCTAATTTTTTTAATTTTATTATCTAAGCAACTCACCATGCCAAGTAAAATTAAATAGCTGACATAACTTTGATCCAATATGTAATAGCAGTGACTCGGATAGAGAGGATACTATTATAAATAGCTGTGTGAGACCCTAACCCATTTTAATTTTTGCAACGTTTCGACATGTTTGTATGCATTGGGAGTTGTGGTGTGAATTTAAAAAAAAAGATATTTTGGAGGCCTATAAATATCTGGCATTAGATATTTTTCAAAAGATATTTTCAAAATTTACTCGCTAAGTTTTCTCATTTTTCTCTAACTTCTCGTGGTCCCGGGGCTCGATTTTTGACAATCCAACAACCGATCCTTGCTATTGGCACGGTGGTCTACGCATTCATCCAGACAGAATTTCATTCCGACAAAATTTATTTTTGCCTGTGGATCGAGGCGTCGAGTTTTTGACTCACCGAGGTAGGATCTTAGACTGTATCATTGTTAAAGGGCTGTCACAGGGTGACACTTTAGTGGCGCAGTAGAATTTTTTCCCGTGTGGCATTCGAACTCCAGTGAGTTAAAGGGCGACACTTTGTTAAAGGGGGTTTAGGGTTTAGGGATTAGGGGTTAGGGTTTAGTGTTTAGGGGTTAAGAGTTTAGGGTTCAGGGGTTAGGGTGTAGGGGTTAGGGTTTAGGGTTTAGGGGTTAAGAGTTTAGGGTTTAGGGTTTAGGTTTAGAGGTTAGGGGTTTAGGGTTTTAGGGTTTAGGGGTTTAGGATTTAGGGTTTAGGGTTTAGGATTTTGGGGTTTGGGGTTTAGGGTTTAGGATTTGGAGATTTAGTATTTTGTAATTTTAAGATTTAGGGTTTAGGATTTAGGATTTTATGGTTTAAGGTTTTAGAGTTTTAGGATTTTAGGGTTTAGGGTTTAGGATTTTAGGCTTTTAAGATTTTAGGATTTTAGGATTTAGGATTTTAGGGTTTAGGGTGTTAGGGTTTAGCATTTAGGGATTAGAGTTTTAGGGTTTAAGGTTTAGGATTTTAGGGTTTTAGGATTTTATGATTTTAGGGTTTAGGGTTTTAAGATATAGGGTTTATGATTTAGGGGTTAAGGGTTTTGGGGTTAGGTTTTAAGATTTTAGGGGTTTGGAGTTTAGGATTTTAGGGTTTTAGGAATTTAGGGTGTGGAATTTAAGGTTTAGGGTTTATGATTTAGGATTTATGGGTTTGGGGTTTAAGATTTTAGGGTTTTAGGGATTTAGAGTTTTAGGGTTTAGGGTTTAGGGTTTTAAGAGTTTTGGGTTTAGGGTTTAGGGACTTAGGATTTAGTGTTTAGGGTTTAAGGTTTAGGGTTTTAGGATTTTAGGGTTTTTAGGTTTAGGATTTTAGGGTTTAGAATTTAGGATTTTGAAATTTTAGGGTTTAGGGTTTTAAGGTTTAGGGTTTTAGTGATTTAGTATTTAGGGTTTAGGATTTTAGGGTTTCAGGGTTTAGGATTTTTGAATTTTAGCATTTTAAGGTTTAGGGTTTAGGGTTTAGGGTTTAGAGTTTAGGGTTTAGGGGTTAGGATTTAGGATTTAGGATTTGGGGTTAAGGGTTTAGGGTTTAGGATTTTGGGTTTTAATGGTTTAGGGTTTTAAGAGTTTTAGGGGTTTTGAGTTTTAGGATTTAGGGTTTAGGGTTTTAGGGTTTAGGATTTTAGAATTTTAGGCTTTTATGGTTTAGGGTTTAGGGTTTTAAGATTTAGTATTTTAGGATTTTAGAGTTTTAGGGTTTAGGGTTTTAGGATTTTAAGGTTTAGGGTTATTGGGTTTTAGGGTTTAGGGTTTAGGGATTAGGGATTTGAGGTTAGGTGTTATAGTTTTGGGTTTAGGGTTTTAGGTTTTTTTGGATTTAGGATTTTTGGGTTTTAGGGTTTAGGGTTTAGGGTTTAGGGTTGTAGGATTTTAGGGTTTGGGGATTAGGGTTTTAGAGTTTTAGGATTTTAGGGGTTAGGATTTTAGGTTTTAGGGGTTTGGGTTTAGGGTTTAGGGGTTTAGGATTTTAGGGTTTTAGGGTTTAGGATTTAGGGTTTAGGGTTTAGGGGTTACGGTTAAGGGTTTAGGATTTTTGGGTTTAGGGTTTAGGATTTAGGGGTTTAAGGTTTTAGGATTTTAGGGGTTTAGGATTTTGGGTTTAAGGTTTTAGGATTTTAGGGGTTAGGGTTTAGGGTTTAGGGTTTTTGGGTTTGGGATTTAGGGGTTTAGGGTTTTAGGATTTTAGGGTTTAGGGGTTAGGTTTTAGGGTTTATGGTTTAGGATTTTGGGTTTAGGATTTTGGGTGTAGCGTTTAGGGGTTTAGTGTTTTAGGGTTTGAGGTTTAGGGTTTTAGGGTTTTAGGGTTCAGGGTTTATGGTTTCGCGGTTTTGGGTTTTGGATTTAGGGTTTAAGATTTTTGGGTTTTGGGTTTTGGGTTTACGTTTGATGTTTTGGGTTTAGGGTTTAGGGTTTAGGTTTTGGGGTTTTGGAATTTTAGGATTTAGGGTTTAGGGTTTAGGATTTTGGGTTTTAAGGTTTTAGGGTTTAGGGTTTAGGGTTTAGAGGTTTAGGATTTTTACGGTTAAGGATTTGAGGGTTTAGGGTTTAAGGGTTAGGGATTTGGGATTTTAGGGTTTAGGGTTTAGGATTTTAGGGTTTAGGGTTTTAAGATTTTAAGATTTTAAAGTTTAGGGTTTAGGATTTTAGGGTTTTAGGTTTTAGGGATTAGGGTTATAGGGTTTAGGGGTTACGATTTTAGGAGTTTAGGATTTTAGGGTTTTAGGGGTTTGGGTTTAGGGGTTTAGGGTTTTAGGGTTTGGGGTTTAGGATTTTAGGGGTTATGATTTTACGGTTTAGGGTTTAGAATTTTTGGATTTTAAGGTTTAAGATTTATGATTTTAGGATTTTGGGATTTTAGGGTTTTAGGGGTTAGGGTTTAGGGTTTTAGGGTTTATGGTTTAGAATTTTAGGATTTTAGGGGTTTAGGGTTTTAGGAGTTTAGGTTTTAGGGTTTAGGAGTTTAGGATTTTAGGGGTTTAGGGTTTTGGTTTTTGGATTTTAGGATTTTAGGGTTTTGAGTTTTAGGATTTTAAGGTTTTAGGGTTTTAGGATTTAGGATTTTAGGGTTTTAGGGGTTAGGGTGTTAGGGGTTAGGGGTTTGGGGTTTTGGTTTTTGGATTTTAGGGTTTTAGAATTTTGGGTTTTAGGATTTTAAGATTTTAGGATTTTAGGATTTAGGGTTTTAGTGTTTTAGGGGTTAGGGTTTTAGGATTTTAGGGTTTTGGGGTTTAAGATTTTTAGATTTTGGGTTTTAAGGTTTACGTTTATAGTTTTAGGATTTTAGGGTTTTAGAGTTTAGGGTTTTAAGATTTTAGGATTTTAGGGGTTTGGGAATTGGATTTAGGGGTTTAGGGTTTAGTGTTTTAGGATTTATGGTTTAGGATTTTAGGGTTTAGGGTTTAGGAGTTAAGAGTTAGGGGTTTAGGGTTTAGGATTTTAGGATTTAGGGGTTTAGGGTTTTAGGGTTTAGGGGTTTAGGGTTTGGGTTTTTGGGTGTTGGGTTTTAGGGTTTTAGATTTTGGGTTTTGGGTTTAGGGGTTTTAGGGTTTAGGATTTAGGATTTAGGGTTTAGGAGTTAGGGGTTAAGGGTTAGGGTTTAGGTGTTAGGGGTTAGGATTTTGGGTTTTAGGGGTTTGGGATTTAGGATTTAGGGTTTAGGGTTTAGGGGTTTAGTGGTTTAGGGGTTTATGGTTTAGGGGTTTAGGGGTTAGGGGTTAGGGGTTAGGTGTTTAGGTTTAGGGGTTTAGGGGTTTAGGGGTTTGGGTTTTAGGGTTTATGGTTTTGGGGTTTATGGTTTTGGGTTTAGGGTTTAGGGTAAATATGTTTTTCACTTTGCCCCGACCCTCTTGTTTTCGTGCCAAGCGGTGCTTTGCTTTGCTTCTCTTGATATGGTTGGATAATTATTGGGCAAATTTGCCCCCTAAGTTGCATCCATATTGAGAAGAGTGGGTGCATAGTGTACGTGATGGTGCATGAGTGGTGTTTTGTTTGTGTTGGGTGATTGGTTCTCTATTGGTGTAGTGAATCCACTTGCACTTTCCTATTCAATCTTGGCTCTAGAGTCTTCTTGTGCCTAGAGCTCATATGGGTTCTTGTGTTAAATACCTAATATAAAGGAATTTGCTCCTAAAGTTGCGAATTTT
>JAULJZ010187688.1:0-21130 GCA_032270985.1 Heliamphora pulchella | reverse complement strand
GGCGGGAATCAATTTTAACCATAGATTGAAAATGTCTCTGACATTTTAGAAGTTGTTTTATTAGAGAGATATATATTTATTATTTATATATATTTTAAGTTCAAGGTTCAAATGCTTAAAAATACTATTAATGTACATTAAAATTGAATCATATTCTGGTTGGAATAAAATATAAATATTTATTAAAATAACACTAATAATGAAGTCGTACTATGTGCGGTTTCAAACATTAATCTTGTTTATATTATTAGCACATATATTTTATATTTTTAAGCTAAGCAAAAAGGTTCAAATACATAAAAATACATTAATATTGTATTATATATGCTCTTTTAATTCTCTTAGGCAAGACAGTGTGAAGGTATAATTTTTTTTCTTTGGGAGTAATATATTATTTGAATTTATATTGATTTTAGCTAATGTGAATTAAGTCCCTCTTTATTACATGTACATGCCATTGGATTGGTTTTGTTTAATTTTTGCCAATTGAGCCCTTTTGTGGCTTCTCTGTTTCATATGAAATCATCGATTGGCAATTAATTTAAAAATTATTTTTTTATTTTTTTATATTTTTAGTTAAAAAGTTAAAACGCTAAATTTAGTTTAATGTCGGTTCAAGATTGTTTTGGTAACTTAACTTTTAAGCAAGTTTTTTTAAAGTTAGTTGTTCAGATAAAAAGCTAACTTTTTATTTTTTGTTCAAATTGAAATTTCTTTCCTTTTTATATATTTAATATTAATAATTATATGTAATTTGTAGTGATACGTAATAAATAAATTATGAATGATGAGTATTATTGTATTTTAAAAATGGTTAGAGTTTAAATAGAATATTATAAGAGTTAGTGTTTTAATTTGACTTTTTAACTTTTAATATTTTAATTCTTTTTCCAAATAAATTATATTGACTTTTTTACATTTTTAATTAAAAATAAAAAAATAAAATTTCCAAACGAGCCCTTAATATACGTTACAATTCAATCATAATAGAATGTGGTTGAAGGGAGCTAGGAGAATGAATGGAATTGTTAGAAAAAGAAAAGAAAAGAAAAGAAAATGAAAAAGAAAAAGATGGAAGATATTTTCATTTTATTTGGTTATTCAAAAAATAAAAGAGACCCTATTTTTTTAAAATAATTATAATTATTTTTTTTACCTATTCTCCGTTTTCTCTCAATTTTAAAAAAGAATAAAATCTCTTAAAATGAACAATTTCTCCTCTTTTTAACTTTATATCAACCTTCCCACTCCTTTTTAAAAATAATTCCAATAATATTATAATTAATTTTTTTCTTTTAAATTTTTTTTTCCTTCCAAATTGTCTATATTACAATTCAGCTAGCTGATGTGACATCTATGTATTTAATCCTACGGTTGAGGATCATCTTCGTCATTTAACGGTGAGATTGAAGGCAATGAACAACCGTCTCGCTCATCCCATCTCTCATCTCGCTTAGTTCGGCGCCCCCTCCGACAATTGCCGCTCGCACATCGCCATTGCACGTTGCTTCGTCCCTGACTTCTCTCCGCTCAGCTTGACTTCTCTCAGCCTCTTTCACTATGACTTCGCTTCTCTCAGCCTCTCTCTCTCCGATCACTCTCTCACTTAGTTCGGCGCCTCTTCGATCTCTCTCTCACCGCTGCCCACCACCGCTCTCTGATCTCACTCTACTTCGCTTCTTATCACCGCTCACCGCTGCTCACCGCTGCTCACCGCCGCCTTCCGCCGCCCTTTTCTGCTCCATCGCAGAGGTCACTATAATTTGCTGTGCCGCTCTCTGTCACTATAATTTGCTGTGTCGCTCTCTAATCTCACTCTGCTTCATTGATTTCAAATTCAACCACATTCTGTTTAAAATTTTCCCTTAGAGTTCTTCTTTTCTAGAGAGTATTTGCATTGGATGAATGATTTTTTAATTTTGGTACAGAACATTCATTGGGTTTCGGTATTCATTAATGGGTTTTAAAGAACAGATTTTACCCTTCAATGGGTTCTGGTTTAGTTTTCGATTTAATTTCCGATTCCTTTCTACTACTGTGATTGTTCATAGCACATGAAAGTGTCTTTTGATCTTTGATATGATCTTTTCATGGAAACAAACGATGCTTTAGTTTCAACTATTTACAACCCAATACCTACTTTATAATTTCTCTCTCCCTCTCGATTCCTTTGGGTTGTTTGTTTTTTTAATCTGTTTAATATCTTCTTTTAATCGATAGCTATTTCTGTTTCTTTGGTTTTTGAATTCGAACATTCTTGATTTGTTTTCTGAATTCATAATTACTTTGAGGTTTTTCAAATTAATTGAACTAGAAATCAGGTGTTCTTCTGCAATTTTTTTGCATATTGGAGCAGTAGAGAGAAAGAGAGCGAGAGAGAAAATGGATTTATGGGTAGTTGCAGTGGCAGCTGGTGCTGAGTATTTAGCCGAGCATTGACAAAACTTTTTTGGGGAAAAAGATGGGGAATCAGATTCATCTTCTAGGAATTCAATTCACAATCAAATTTTTTTCACTTTCATTTATTTAGAAATAAACTCCTTTGTCCTGTCATTGTATTAATTTTTTGTATTTAATATTTGTAGAAAATGAGGTTTTATTTATAAATGTGGACCTAATAATATGCTGTCTATGAAAGGAAATGCAGAGAAAATAAAGATTATATAATATTGCTTATGTAGAAAATGAGGTTTTATTGACCCTTTTACATTATGAAAACTAAAGAGTGCATTTCAATAATACTATAGTTCTATAAACATTTATCCATATTTGTGCACTTATCTTACACTGTTATATATATAAAAGGAAAGTACTCTGTTAGTTAGTGTTCTCTAAAATTAAAATTGTAGCGATTTTGTCCTTTGCTCAAAATGCCTGTCATAAATGCAAATTGTAACAACAAATCGCCAACTGTGCTATGAACATATAAGTGCAAACCACAAGAAATTATTCTGACTATGGACATATTTCTCACTTTTAAATGATCAGTACACTACAATGGGAGGTGTTAAAATTATATCGATTTTGTCCTAGCATATTTACAACTTATGTTTCAAATTACACATATATAAAATGTTGTTGTGACATTATGAGAACAATTTTATAGCCTAAGAAGTTGAGGGATAATTTTATAGCCTAAAAAGTTAAGGACAATTTTATAGCTATCCAAGAAATTAATTTCTCTCTTTCTCTCTCTCTTTCGCAAATGGAGGTATTTTTCCCTAACTCTCTTTGTTCATTTCTATTCATCTCTATCATTTTTTGTATTTTTCTTTTGCGTGTTTTTTGGATCTGGTGGCAGAGAAAGAGAGGCAAATTTGAGCCGTCTCTTTCTCTTTTTCCCTCGAACTTACATATTGTAATTTGAAGGTGTAATCTTATGAGAGTGTGTTTTTAGGCAGACACTCTCAAAGCTTACATACTGGATTTTTACTTCTCACCCATTTGTATTCAATCCAAATACAATTGTCAAATACAAGTAGAAGAAAATTTAAGATGTGATCCAAGTGTTCAAGGGCAGAAACTCAACTGCATGACTTTTGAATTGGGCTGGTAATTCAATAACTTATGATGGATTGGATTGGTTTATGTTACTGATCTGAAATTGGAGGTTTTAATTGTATGCATGAAAAGTTAGGATAATTTTATTTGAATTGTTGCTTTATTGTTAAGATCCAGGCAGAACCTGTATATATTGTGTTGTTTAATTTTATTGCAGGTTATTTGATAAACGGTCAAACCGTTGAATTATCTGAAAAACTGAAAAAATTCTGTCAATTTTTTTAAAAAGTTTAATACTTAGAATAATTATCTATTTTTTTTAATTAGTTTATCAAATAGTTTAATACTTGATAAATGGTTAATATTTGAAATAGTTTAATAATTATTATTTTTTAATTATCTATTTTAATTAGTTTAATACTTAACCAATTTTTTTAAAAAGTTTAATACTTCCATTGCCTGGCTCTTTTCAATTCCATCATACTCACAGTGCGATGCGCGCTATAGAAATGGTTAAGGAATTCGCGCTTCATCTGCTCCCAACTATCAATTGAGTCTGGTTGCAAGTCCGTATACCAATCAAAAGCGTTCCCTTTAAGCGATCGAACAAACTTCTTTACAAGCATATTTCCATCTGTCCCCGCATTGTTACAAGTTTCAACAAAATAGGTAATATGTTGCTTAGGGTTCCCTTTTTCGTAAAATTGTTGAAGTTTGAGAGATTGATAACCAACTAGCATCCTGATGCCATTGATTCGCCCTATGTAAGGTTTCGAGTACATAAGACTATTTTGTAGAGCCCCACCATAATGTGCCCTAATTGTATTTGTTATCTTGTTCTAGAGTTGTTGGGCAGATAGCGAACCAATAGAAGTTGGTTGCATATTTTGAACCATCACGTGTTCCGTAACATGCACGTGATTGGTCTCGTCAACCATAACTTGTTTTCCAACATGGCTTGTGTTTGCAGCTGGTGCGACTTGTGAAGTAAAACCAAGAGGGTGTGAATTTTGTTGGCTTGCGTCTCCAGCATTTTACATTTTCAGCTTGTTCATGAGTGTAGCAATCTGGAGATCTTTCTCTTTGACAATCTTTGAGAGCTTATTAATAGCAGGAGCCATGGTTGCCAACTGTTCTTTCAAAGAAGTTGTGCTGGTAGTCAAAACCTGCATAGCCACTGAATAAGACAATTCTAACTAATTTGACGAGAATTAGTTTCTCGAACTGGTAGGTGACGAGCCCAAGTGCGATCCAATGTTTGAGTTTGCATCCAAGATTGAACGAGATGGGCGTAGAGACAAACTTTCACGAGGAGAGTCTTCTACAAGTGAAACGAGCTTCTTAGTGTCCTTTTCATTGCTTTTTTTTTTGTACCACACGAAACAAGGGCAGTGATACTTGCGAACTTGTTATGTGCCATTTTTTATGAATTGGTAGTCATCGTGGCTGCTTTGTTCGCGAGGACATTAGTCACCTTAATCTTGCAACGGGTTACCGGTCCCATAGATGAATTGCTATTGCTCGAGACAATGGCGATGTTCTTGCTCATGTTCCTGGTGGTCTGCGCAAGCTGAACTTTCTTGGAGCCCATTTATAAAGATGAAAGATTCGAACTTAACGTTGGAGAAAAAGATGAGAGGCAGAGGGGTCCCACCGGATGTGCCAAATTTGTAACACACAAATTTCTAGTCTGTAATAAATAACACGAAAAAAGAATGCACAAAAAAATATTTTATTGATTTTAAAATAAATGGTACAACCCTATGTAATTTAACACCAAAAATAACGGTGAACCTCTGATTTGATCTCCAAAAGGGTTAGAATCCAACGGCTGCTGTAGCTTGTTTCGAATCGATCGAGTTGATAACTTCAATCTTTGAACCGAGAAGATTGAAAAAAATGGCCTTAATCGAGAGTTTGGAAGCTTGGTCTTGAACAACGATTAGAAGTGCCAACTATATGAGATTTGACTCGTAGAGCATGTTTGGTGTTTGATTTTGTAGACAAATCGACACGTTGTTGAAGTGCTTGATGATCCTCCACGAGCACATTGAGAAGAATTTGGTAAGGGAAGAAGCATAGACATGGCAACCATGGTGAATGTGGTAAGGGAAGAAGAGGGTGGAAAAGGAATGTGTAATTTGACAAAATTATCCCTATTCCGCCAAGGTTTAAGGTTATCTAACTTATTCAAACAACTGTGGAGGATTGTCATCGAGTTGAAAACTGACTCCTCAGATAAATCAAAACTAAAAATTCAGAGTTTTAAGTGGTAAAATGTGTCGCATTTCTCTCTTTAGAGGGTTTTTAGTAAAGCTGAAATTATAACCCATATGTTATAACTAAAAAATATGATTATGACTTCAAATAAAATTTACAAATGTTTGTAACAATTATACACTAATAGTTTCAACTCCAAGTAGTAGAATTATGTTTGTTAATTTAGAATCAGAAGTAGAATTTATGTTTGTCTATTTAAAATCAGAAATTATAAGCAAAAAAACTAAATGCACGGCTATTTCAATTTTCTTAGCTTCTTGCCAAATTATAAGTTAAAGGTTGAAAAAAAAAATTAGCAAACACCCTTTGTTTATATTAAGAATCTTCGAAAACAATAAATAGAAAAGCTTGTGACAACAATCACATATGAGTCAAGGATAGTAACAATCGTTTAATGAGAAGAAAAATCACACAAAAATATATTTTGCCACTCTACTACAACATATCCAAACATTTGCCTAGAAAAAAATAACTAATTTTATTTGTATGGTCACTATTTACAACATAATTTTAAAGAATAACAAACTTAGAGGGAAAGAAAGAGAAGCCTGGGGCATGTTCTGAAATCTTTCTCTCCCTCCGTCCCAATACATTGAAGTACATTCAATCATGTCTCGAGATTCTCCTACTTCGATATTCTCACATGATCAATAGCTTCTAATATATTGGGACAGATGGACATAGAGTTTTCGGAGCCAGAGGATCCTACCCTGGAGCAATTGAAACGGGACTGGAATACGAGAAAAGCGGGAAATAAGCTCAGAACTACAGAAGCAAAATCAATGAACAAGAAACTAGAGAACATACCAGAAGAATGCACGATTTACGAACTCCGTGAAGAGTCATTCAAGCTTCATTCCTTTAAGGCTCTTTGCCAACCAGATCGCTGTCTCCCTCGGGGAGACCTTGTCTTTTCCAAAAGGTTTTAAAACAACTGATAGCTCCTCCAATCTATTATGCTGAAGCAAATCTGCAGACAATTCTAATAGCCCCTCAAGTGCCTCTGCCCTCTGCCTGAAGGATTTGACATCCAAAATTTCAGTTACAGGCGTTTCCTCCTCTGTAACAAGAGGGTTAGGTTTCTCCATCTCAGATGATTCAACTTTCGGATCTGAAGTGGTGGGATTTCTGACGTCCAATTCCTTAATGCCAGAGTTATCAGAAAGATTTGGTTTCAGAGTCGTAGTATCAGAGCAACTTGATGATTTCAGAGTTGAAGGATTTGCAAGGTTTCTTATCTCCACTTCATCCCTGACCACATTTATTAGCTTCCCAACCTCCATGCACCTCTCGACAGTTTCTATCACCGGTTGCTCACTCCCAACTCGGAAACTACTGTGCCTTATAACATGTATGACATCATCAAAGGCCGGAGGAAGATGAGCACCACTTGGCTTTTCAATTACTGAGTTTTGTGAAACACTTCCTTGGTCTGGCAAAAAAATTTTCTTGCTGGATGAAACATGAGGGGCAGGAGAAGACAAAGTGTCTGCTACCGATGACAGGAGTTCCTTTACAGTAAACTTGTCATCACTGTTCGTCTTAGAGGTGAGGTTTAACTGGGGCACTACATTGGGCCCACTATTAGGCCTGCTAGAAGGGTTTTCATCTTTACAAACAGATATGTCCTCAAACCGCTGGCCTTGAACCTCAAAAGCCCTGGGACTAGGCCTGCTTGAAGGGTTATCACTGTTACAAACTAATGTTTCTTCAGGATGCATTCTTAGAACTGCCATAGGTGAACTCGAACTAACTTTCTCTGTGCCAGCATTGATAGTCCGAAGATCAAAGTGAGCCTCAGAGATATCAAGTAGTGCAGATGTATTGTCTTGTCCTCGACTTTCCCTCGATGAATTTTCAGGCAAGTCAGATTTGAATGTGGAAGAAGCTGAGGAGCTGGTTGATTTTAAGGGTTCCGTTTGGGTAACTCTCTCGTGATCAGGAAGTATATGATCGGTCAAGGTAACAAGAGTAGTTGTAGCATCATCAGAAAGCTTAAATGCTTGAATTGATACTGAAGATGAGACAGAATTGCTGCTATCTGTTAGCATTCCTTTGGAAGCTCCCACTAGAGCTTTGTGGGACTGCTGTATAATTTCCTTTGAAGGATGCGCAAGGCAACTAGTGGGCACCTTATAAGAAGTCCCCTCAGGATCTTGAGTGGCCTCACATGGACCCCCCTTCAGATTATTGGCCGTCACATTCGGAGCATCAATTACCATTTGCTTTGTCCGCCCAGGAAATGATCTTTTGAACAAATTAGGAGGCGTTTTCAGTCTTGGCTTCGCAGGAAGTCCATCTTCAGTTACATGTCTAGTGGGACCAGAGGGAGGAATTCCTTCATGTCTAGGTTTAGTCTTTGGAGAGCAGTCAACAACAGGTAACTGCAAAGATAAGACATCGATGTAAATTATAACTCAACCAGAGATATGTTAGGATTATAACAAACCCTAAGCATGATCTATGGGAATCGAATGCAGAAAGATAAATAACAAAAAGATAAAACACACGAAAAATAAGATTTACGTAGTTCACCCAACAAGGAATACGTTCAGAGTTGCTGTGGTTGTTTCACAATGACAAGGAATAAAAGTTGCATTGGAATTGCCTTAACTCTACAATATATATAGCTAGGGTTACAATTCTATAGAAAT
The DNA here is from genome assembly GCA_032270985.1 of Heliamphora pulchella. Taxonomy (NCBI): domain Eukaryota; kingdom Viridiplantae; phylum Streptophyta; class Magnoliopsida; order Ericales; family Sarraceniaceae; genus Heliamphora; species Heliamphora pulchella. The sequence goes on along the minus strand of JAULJZ010187688.1, from coordinate 12,695 downwards.
ACCAAAAATACCCTTAAGATAGTTGGATCCACGAATGTGTAGCTCAGTGCACAGTACTAATCAGGCTCCAAACAATTTAACAAAATGTATTCATCAAATCGCAAAAACATTGAACTTACCTGATGCTTCAGTGGATGTGATCCTTGAATCCGTTTCATCGAATCAAAGCTGGTCTTTCCTTGTGCAGAAGGCGGTGTCTCCATGTTAGCCTTGAAACCATGAGTACCTGAACTAGGTTTGGGGATTTTAGGAAATGCATCAAAGTTATTTCTCTGGATGTCTGCTCCCCCAGCCTTTGTACGGCTGCCTCTCATTGGAGAACTATTTTCTCTAGCTTTTCCTTCTTTCAGAGCCATCATTATATTTTTTATAGATTTTGGTTGTTTAGATTCAACATTAGATGTCCGTTCAGAATGCGAATGTTTCAACTTTTCTTCATCGATTTTGAGGTTGAACATCGCAGTGCCATTTTGTTCATCACCTGACAACCGCTCAAAGTCAACTTCGTCATCAATAGAAGCCAAATCCGTATCAGTACCTTTGTTCTCACAATTAAATGCCCCTGCAATGGTGTTTTTCTCACTTGAAACCATGCTATCTTTGTCACTGCAAGAACTGCTACTCCTTTGGCTTTCAGCTAAATTCTTCCTAGTATCACGGGTACTAAAAACAGGTTTCACAGAACAGGGAGGAGGAGGATTAAAGGATGGGCGGTATTGATCAACATAAGGCAGCAAATATGGGTGCTTCAGGATATCTGATGCCTGACCAAAGTTGGAATTAGATGATTATGATCATGCCCTGATGGGAAAAGCTTCTAAAACTTGAAAAAAGAAATTCTGTAAAGACATACACATGGCCGATGTTCAGGGTTTTTCCTTAGCATGCCCTTGATAAGTGTTTTCCTGTCCGAGGATGTCACAGATTATATTACTATGCTACATTTTTTCCAACAATTAATAACAAACGTGACAAATCATCAGGAGTCAATGCACGAGGGAATGCTGAGAATGAATGAACATCATCCACAAAAGTGGTTTGACCCTTCAATTACACTCTTGTGTTTATGTACATGCTCTCCTTCAGCGAGTAACTTTGAATATGAAACAAATGTCAGGAGTACCTTAACCCAACGTACGAAATACCGTACAGTACAGAAAAATTCTTGGCACGTGATTGATCACATGGCAGTGAAAGGCACATCCCCCAACCCCCAAGAGGAAATTGCATTTATTTCACCCCTAAAAGTAATTTTGTTAGAAGATGCTTCAAAGTGGCTGTACTACCTGTGCACTGCATCTCAGTCAAACATAGCGAGCTCGTAACTGTTTTATATCTTCTAAGGTCTCTCAACCAATGTTACCACCAAAACATAGGAAAATTTTAAGTCCAAAGACTAGACTCTACCTAGAGAATGAGGGTCAATACCAGAGGAAATAATTTGCATGGGCAAGATGACAAATTGTAATCTGTTAATGTAAACAATATATTAAACCAAACACATGGTTTAGCATTCAAAATATCAAATGCCTACACCATATCCAATTAGCTCGCTGGACCCACCCACTGAGAGAAGATGGAAATAAAGTAAGATTTCAAAATGAAGTTACCAAACAAAAATAGATCCGAGGTTCTTCACTTCTTCCTAGGTCATCCCATAAAGATGTTCAAAAAATATATTTTCTATTCCTTTTCTACTAGTTTCTTTTTGACTGGTTTATTTTATTGATGACTTCGTCAAATAGGTAATGGACATAGCAAATTATGACAACACTAACAGTAATGACAGCATGAAAAGTTATAAAAGTGAAAGAACTTTCAGAGTCAGTGCCAACTAGACTCACCTACTGCCTACTGTAAGCCATTGGAGTCACAGCTTGGTAAAGCAATCGGTTACGACCAATGGACAATATACAAGAATAACATGTTTAACATCAGTTCAAGAATCTTTTGACTCACAAGGATGGGGAATAACAGGAAGGCAAAGGACCAATGGACGATCGGTTTATCTTGCTTATCAATCCTGCCATATCCTGAAACCAAATGTAAAATGCCAGCATTAAGCATTGATCAGATATTAAATGAACTTAAGAATAGCGAGGAATCATTTAATGGAAGAATTGAGTTAAACTTTTTTTTTTTTTTTTTTGTAAAAGACAATAAGATTAAAATAACAGACAAGCAGTGCAAAAGTAATGATTATTAATAACATTCCCCTGCCAAATAGAAGAAAAAACAATCTTCATGAAGTAGCTGATTTTGTGGACAGCGCGTCACAATTAATTTTGAGTGTAAAACCTTGATAAATGTACATTTGTAATGTATATTATGAAAATGTGCCACTCATCAAACAGCATAAATTGATAGGAACACCAGTTACACCACACAAATTCGAGACAAATTTTGCACACATAAAATCTTGAAAGAAAAAGAAGACATACAGAGAGAACAATAACACACAAGTGAATGCATACTTTTGATATGGTATACAGCTTTCAGCTTCTTATTTCAAATTTGTAATGCAGAACAAAAAATGTATCTATATAAATTAAACCATTATCATACTACTATCTTTTCACATGATAAAATCACGCTTTTGTACTCCTCAATCTTTTTCAATTTTATCTCATTTATACTTCGTTATTATCGTAACTTATGGATTATCAATGTTTTAAAAAAATGTGTTCTCAACATTATCAGAATTTGTTAAGAACAGGAGCAGAAACGTAAAGAAATTGTACATTTAATGTGTAGAACATGCATAGCTGTTCTATGGAACTTTTTATATAACTTAATTCCAAAGAGAAGGAGGATAAATGCGAGCACTCAGGCTTAATCAACAACTATATGCCAAATTGGTAATCTAACTATAAGAGGTGACCTCAGCATCGCTGTTACTAATGTAATAACCACGTAGCTTCAACACCACGAATATTACTACAACTTTGTGTCAAATCAAAAGAGTTGACATGAAACTTGAGGCAGAAATAATATATATATAAAGGAAAATTAATGGGACAAAATGAAAAGAAAGTCTTACAAATGCTTTAAATGCAGGACGGTGAGCAGCCATCTCATACATACAGCAACCTGGTAAAAATAAAAAAAATAATAAAAATTCAGCAGAAGAAGCATACAGCTAAAGCTGTCATGAGCATACACGTCAAAACTAAGGAAAAGTTCAGAGGGGAAAAATAGAAAATTAAGCACACATACCTAGGGACCAAATGTCTGATTTGAAACCATAAGGAATATCTGCAAGCAGTTCAGGACACATGTAATTTGGAGTTCCAACTACCTGGAGAAAATGGAATTAAATGACTATTAGCTCCTCGAGTGAAATACATAGCACAGTTGTGTCTCTTCACAAGTAGATAAATCAATATCTGAGCATGATAATTTGTCCAAAAGTGCTATGCATGACTATTTACCCTTAGAAAAATCAAGATCTAATTATAGTTATCTGTGCCATAGCTAAAAAGATTTCCATTTATTTAATACAGAAATAAAACAGTTAAAAAGTATAGTATATATTTCGTATAATTCTATATAAACATATATTAAATTTCCAAATCACTTGCTAACACATTGTGATACTTACTGAAACTGGGGATTTATGCATACCAAGCGATGACTTATATGTTGAGAACATGAAGAAAATCGAGGTTTGGGGCAGCCCGCTCGAGCGGTGAATAGACCGCTTGAGTAGTGGACTGTCTACATGCAAGAAACCGAGAGCAGTAGAAGACCGCTCGCTCGATGACCGCTCGAGCAGTCTGTGAGGGGATGCACCTATTATAGGCTGTTAGGGTTTGCAACAGCCAAACAAGTTTTTATTCTTTTGTCATTTTCTTGTATTCTCTCCTTAAAAACTCTTCGCCTTGTAATCCTCCAAGCAATATAGAAAAAGGGTGTGATCCCGTAGACGTAGGCATGACTTGCCGAACCATGTAAACATTGTTTATTGCGTGTGATTGTCTCTCTTTCTTCTTCGTTCTTATTCCATGTTTGTGAGTTCTTCGTTGTTTTTGGGCAGAATTAGTAATTGCGTGCTAATTGCCAACAACTGTTATCAGAGTCTAGGTTAGGAAGGTTGAAGAACACACATAGCTGAAGAACGAAGATCGATAGGAATCGAGAAGTTTGATAGTTCGAACTTCGGTTATTGGAGGATGCAAATAAAAGACTATTTGTGCGGGAAGCAGTTACATTTGCCCCTTCAAGGTTCTAAACCGGAGGGCATGAAGGATGAGGAACGGGCTCTACTTGAGAGACAAGTGCTAGGAGTCATCCGGTTAACGTTGTCCCGATCAGTGGCGCACAACGTAATCAAGGAGAAGACTACGGCTTATATGGTGGCGGCATTGTCAAGTATGTATGAAAAACTGTCCGCTAACAATAAGGTACATTTTATGAAAAAGTTATTCAATCTCAAGATAGCCGATGGTACACCCGTTGCATAAGACTTGAGCAAGTATAACATCATAATGAATTAGTTATTTTCGGTTGAGATCAATTTTGATGATGAAATACATGCTTTAATTGTTTTGACTTCATTGCTAAACAATTGGGAAGCCATGAGAACGGCAGTAAGTAATTCTATCAGGAAGAACAAACTAAAGTGTGTTGACATTAGAGATCTAATATTGAACGAGGAGGTTTGCAAAAGGGATTCCAGTGAGTTGTTCAGCTCCAGGTCGAATGTCGGTATAGCATTGAATGTTGAAGCACGGGATAGAGATACTAACAGAAATCAAAACCGAGGCAGGTTGAAGTCCAGGAAGGGCAGAAGCTAGTTCAGGTCTGGACGGCAATCTGAGTGTTGGGGTTGTGGTAAAATCGGCCACATAAAGAAAAACTGTAGGGAGTCGAAGAAGGCTAACGGTGAGTCGGCCAATGCTGTCACAGACGAAGTACGAGACGTTTTGCTTCTATCAGTGGAAAGCCCTATCGATTCTTAGGTATTGGATTCAGGAGCTTCTTTTCACACTACGGCGCACTGGAAAATCATCGAGAACTATGTAGTTGGTGATTTTGGCAAGATATATTTGGCAGACGGGGAGGCATTAGATATCGTGGGTACAAACAACATCCGTATTGAAGTGTCGAACGAGTTAGTATGGAAGATACATAAGGTACAGCACGTACCTAAACTGATGAGAAATTTAATATCCGTTAGGCAACTGGAGGCTAAAAAACACAAAGTGACTTTTGTTGGTGGCACATGAAAGGTCACCAAGGGAGTTATGGTAGCGACTCGAGGGATAAAGATGGGTACTTTGTACATGACTTCAAGTGTAAGGGACCTGGCAGAAGTTGCAATCAGCGAGTCATACACGAGCTTATGGCATCAGAGGCTAGGGCATATGAGTGAGAAGGGGATGAGAAATCTGTAGTTAAAAGGTAAGTTACCAGGTTTGGAATCTGTAGAATTTAATCTGTGTGAATGCAGTATTTTTGAAAAGCAGAGGAAGGTCAGGAAGGTCAACTTTTTGTAAGGAGACAGGACACCGAAACCTGAGAGGTTAGAGTTGGTACACAAACTTGTGGGGACCTTCCCCAGTTGCATCTCTCGGAGGCTCACAGTATTATATCACATTCATTGACGACTCCAGCAGAAAGGAATTGGTTTACTTTTTGAAGAATAAATCTGACGTATTTGAAGTGTTTAAGAAGTGGAAAGCCTTGATTGAAATAGACTGGTCTGAAGTTGAAGTGTTTGAGATAAGACAATAGAGATGAGTATATAGACGGGAGATTGATGGAATTCTGTGCAACAAGTGAAATCAGGTGAGAGAAGGCCATTTCAGGAACGCCGCAACAGAATGGTGTGGCTGAGTGCATGAACAGGACTTTGAACGAGCGAGCCAGGAGCATGAGACTGCATTCTGGGCTGCCAGAGTTCTTTTGGCTGATGTAGTGAACACAGCAGCCTACTTTCTGAATCGTGGACCGTCAGTTTCATTGAGTCTCAGAATTCCAAAAGAGATCTAGCGCAAAAAAGAGGTAAACTTGTTTTTTCCGAAAATTTTTCACTGCACATCATATATTCACATAGAAGCTGATGCTAAGAGAAAGTTGCAATCAAAATCCAGAAAGTGTTTTTACATTGATTATGGTAATGATGAGTTTGGCTACCAATTTTGGGATGATCAAAACCAGAAGATTGTTAGAAGCAAGAATGTAGTTTTTAATTAACATATGCTGTACAAGGACAGGTCCAAGACGGAGTCTGAAATTTTGATGTCAGAAACGAAGAAATTTGAATTCATTGACCTTGATGATATTTCTAAGAATGCTGTACAAAATGGGCATGTGGAAGACAAGAAAAACGTGAATTCACAGGTGAAGCACAATACGTCAGAGACAATTGTCAAGAGATCTTCCAAGAGTATCAGCTCGCCACAGCGGTTTTCACTATCATTGTTTTACATTTTGCTCGTTGACAGTGGTGAGCCTGAGAGTTATGCTGAGACCTTGCAGACCGAGAACTCGATGAAGTGGAAGTTGGCAATTAAAGATGAGATGAACTTTTTGCTGACAAACTAAACATGGGAGTTAACAAGACTGCCAGTTGAAAAGAAGGCCTTGCCTAACAAATGGATCTACAGAGTGAAGGAAGAACACGACGGCAATAGACGCTACAAGGTAAGATTGGTGGTTTCAAGGGATTTCAGCAGAAGGAAGGAGTTGAATTCATTGAAATATTTTTCTCAGTTGTGAAATTGACAACAATCAGAGCGGTGCTGGGAATTGTAGCTGTAAAAGATTTGTATCTTGAGCAGTTGAATGTCAAGACTACATTCCTTCACAGTGACTTAGAAGAAGACATCTATATGCTGCAACCAGAGGAGTTTGCAGTACAGGGTAAGGAGGACATGGTTTGCAAGTTGAGCAAGAGCCTGTACAGTTTGAAGCAAGTTTCAAGGCAGTGATACAAGAAATTTGACAGCTTCATACAGAGTACCAGGTTCACCACGTTGTAGGCAGATAGATCACTGCTATTATGTCAAGAGTTTTGACAATTCTTATGTCATCCTGTTGTTGTATGTGGATAATATGCTTGTTACAGGACCGTGGATCGAGGAGAATAAGAAGCTGAAGAAGTAGTTGTCAAAGCAGTTTGCAATTAAGGATTTGGGAGCTGCTAAGCAAATCCTTAAAATGAGGACCATCAGAGACAGAGTTGAAGGGACCTTGAGACTCTAATATGGTGAATATGTGAAAAAAGTACTTAGTAGGTTCAACATGGACAATACCAAACCTGTAAGTATGCACTTAGCTAATCACTTCAGGCTATCTAAGAAACAATCTCCGAAGATAAAGTTGGAGCAAGAGCATATGAGTAAAGTTCCCTATGCATCGGCTATTGGCAGCCTGATGTATGCCATAGTCTGTACAAGACCAGATATCACATATGCAGTAGGAGTAGTCAGCAGGTATATGAGCAATCCAAGAAAACAGCATTGAGATGCAGTTAAGTGGATTATAAGATACTTAAAGGGTACTATAGACACGTCTTTCTGTTTTACAAGGATAGGGCTAAAGCTGCAAAGTTGTGTGGATGCTGATTTAACCGGTGATATTGACAGTGGAAAGAGCACCATCGGATTTGTCTACACTATGGGTGGTACAACAGTAAGTTAGGCCTCAAAACTGCAAAAGATCGTTGCACTTTCTACTACAGAGGCTGAGTATGTTACTGTGACAGAGACTGAAAAGGAGATTGTATGGTTACAAAGTCTCTTGGAAGAGTTGGGTAAAAAAATTGACAAAGGTATGCTTTACAGCGACAGCCAGTGTGTCATTTTTCTTGCTAAAAACCCGGCTTTCCACTCTAGGATAAAGCACATACAGTTGAGGTACCATTTTGTACGCTTCTTACTTGATAGTGGACAGGTGAATCTAGAGAAGATTAGTGTAGCAAAGAATCTAACTGATATATTAACTAAATGGGTCAACATTGACAAATTAAAGCTGTACTCAGCTTCATTTAGTCTTGAAGGATAGAAGACGAAGATTGAATCACACAGGTCTGATTGGTTTTGTTGGTTGTTTCAATTTTTTTGGTGTTGATTTAAGGATATCTGAAGGCTTGGAGTAGATTTACTTCAAGTTTGGAAATTGTTGATAATATGAAAAAAAATCCAGGTTTAGGGCAGGCCGCTCGATCGTCTATTCACTGCTCAAGTGGTGGACTGTCTACAGATATGAAACCGAGAGCACTAAAAGACCGCTCGATGACTGCTCGAGCGGTCTGTGCGAGGACGCGCCTATTATAGGCTGTTGGGGTTTACAGCAACCAACAAGTTTTTATTCTTTTGTTGTTTTCTTGTATTCTCTCCCTTAAGAACTCTTCTCTTTGTAATCTTCCAAGCAATATAGAGAAAGTGTGTGATTCTGTGGACGTAGGCACGACTTGCCGAACCACGTGAACTTTGTGTATTGCGTGTGATTGTCTCTCTTTCTTCCTTTTTCGTTCTTATTCCGTGTTTGTGAGTTTTCTGTCGTTCTTAGGCGGAATTTGTGATCGTGTTTTAATCTCCAACATTATATTGCTGAATTATTTAGAATCAGATAAGTGCATGTACCTAGAGATATGTTTTTGGGTGAAGATATAAGTATAAGTCTAGGTAGGTAATTATCAATTATTAAGAAAACCATATTCTACAAGTAGAAACTAACACGAAGTAGTTCACCCCTCGGGAATGCTAAAACCTTAATAAAAAGATACGCATATAGAGCACATACTGATGAGGCCAGGTCATCTGCCTTCAAAGTTTTAGCAAGTCCAAAATCCCCTGGATACAAATCAATGTAAATCATACAAGAAGTAAGTTTCCAGTCTTTTATCCAAGGCCCAAGGGGAAAAATTCCATTTTAAGCAATAATAAAAACTAAAACTCACCAAGGCGAATATCTTGATCCTTGGTAAGAAAGATGTTGGAACACTGCCAAGAAGTTGATACAGAAATCAATTTTTGTAATAGAGAAAATTCAATCCAGACATTTGATTAATAGCCTTCACATACTTTTAGATCTCGATGTAAAACGAAATTTGAATGCAGATATTCCACCGCCAATAGTAGTTGAGTGAACCACTTGCAGAGTTTCTGGGTAAAACCACAATTGTTACCATCCCTCATAAGTAGATTGAACTCTAGGCAAAGCAACCGAAAATATCAGCAAACAAATAATGGTGCAATATCACACACCAAGAACTGCTGGATCATTTTCTCTCTCGTTATTTTTAAAATTTCCAGTTAAATCGGTGAGCATTCAAAATGTTATGTCCTAAGCCGGATCTATAATAACCAAATGCAGAAAAAGATAAAGAACACAACAAGAACAAACACACGAAACACGAGATTTACGTGGTTCACCAACTAAGGCTACGTTCACGGCTGCTGCAGTTATTTTACTATGATGAGGAATAAAAGGTTACATCGAAATGGCCTTACATCACAGCATATATGGCTAGGATTACAACTCTGCGAAAGTGTCAAAAACTATTAGCGAACGTGGGGCTTGGTGTTCAGTACTAATCAGGCTCCACACAACTTAACAAAGAAATGCATTCATAAAAAATAAGAACTTCAATTTTTAAATAATATACCTCCTCAGGAAAATACTGCCCATTGGATTTTTTCATCAATTCAGCCCTGTTCGCAGGTAATACATCAGCAATGTGAAATTTACACAATATGTAGCTTAATTTGGAAAAGAAAAAAGAAACAGAGAGAGAGAGAGAGAGAGCGAGTATTGAGTTTCAGAATTTCTGGAATCTCACATGTCTCCGCCTTCACAGTATCCAGTAACAATGCAAACATAACAACCCTACAATACGATTTATGAATAATAAATCAGAACCAAAAACAAAAACAAAAAACAGCTGGTATAAAACAAGAACCAATTCAAGTAGAATTTGACAAATACAGAAAAAGATAAGGGATCTAACTTTCTCCACCCACGCTTCCTTGAACTCGACAATGTACGGGTGTTGGATTCGCGCAATCAGAGCCATCTACGAATCCAACATTCCAAAATCTATCAATTCCATGAACAATAAGAAAGCAAAATCAAGATCCGCGTAATAGACCCACCTCTTGATGAGCAGATCTCCTACACCGCTCCGTCTGTCTTGCCAGACGGATCTTCTTCAAGACGTATCTGCGAAATTAATCGAAAAAACTCAAATTAGAACTCTCAAATGACACAGAATCTAGATAAAGAAAGAGAATATATACATACATACATACATACATATATATATAGAGGGACAGAGAGACAGAGAGAGAGAAGGGCGTATACTTCTTCTTCTCCAGCTTGTGATTGACGAGAATGGCTGCTCCGAAAGCTCCGCGACCAATCTGCTCCATAATCTCATACTGATCCATTCGAGACTCCATTGCTGTCCCGATCCAGTTAAAGTGCCAATGCGATGCCTCAATTTATATAAATAGTGCGAATCGTAATTCCTCTACTCAACTAATTTTCTTCCAATTTCTTCACACTATACTTCGCTCACATTACAGTCCAAAACGCTCCAACCAGTGGATCTTACATTCACATTTCGAAGCATATTCAGATCAAATCCAGGAAGGAAAACGAAACAAAAAAAACTCGCATCCTTGTATACATACATGCTTCGAAATGCGATCGGACTCGAATCCAATTCGCCATTTCGAAACTCGCCCAATGCAATTCAGTCAACAAAGCAAGACTTGCTCTGAGCTCGATCCGCTTCTCTTTCTTCCGCTTTCTTTTCCACTATTGGTTCCATTTTTTTTAATCTATCACCTCTCTCCCTCTCCTATCTCAGTTCTCTCTCTCAAAAAATAGTTACAAGTTTTTACTTATATAAAAACAACAATAATATTAAATTTTGTTTGTCCGAAAATAAATTAAAAGATATAAAATATTATTGAATATATAAATAGATATAAAATGATTAAAAATAACATTAAATATATTATATATTAGTATAGATATATATCATATTTGTTTTATGATGAATACAAATGTATATATATTTATAAAATATAAATAAAATATGTTTTTTTATTTGCCTTCACATAAATTAAATTATACCCATCATGCCCCTTTTCTCACTATCCTCCACAATTCTAGGTGGGAGTTTAGTAACTCCGCGTGAGTAGGGGTGTTTAATATGTTTAATAGGCTCGAAAAATTTATAAATCAACTCAATTCGATTTTTATAGATTGAGTTGATTCGATTATATCAAGTATTGAATTAAGTCTTAAGTTTTAAAAATATTAAATTGATGTAATTGATTTAGTTCTCGAGTTAAGAATTTTTTAAATTGATCGAACTTGAGATCCGAAAAATAATATATAAGTCACATAAAACTATTATTTATATTATTTATGCCCTTATTTATAATTAAAAATGTATAAATTAATAATAAAAAAATAAAATTTAAGCTGTTTATTTTTGAATCTTATACAAAAAATTAAGATACTCATAGAATAAAACATATATTATTACTTAAAATTATTTTATTAAAAAAATATTTAATTTAATTAAACAGCAATTTTAACCTGAATTAATTCGAGTTTATTTGAGTTGAATTGAATTGAATTGAATTGGATTGATTATAAAGTATATATAATTTGATTCTAAATTTAATATCTTAATACTAATTTTAATCGAGTTGATTATTAGTTTAGTTTCAATTCCACCCATGCACAACCCTGTCATGAGTACTGTGGCGCCACTTTGAGCCTTCACCGAAGCTAATAAGATGAGGGTAAATTTGGTTTTTGACACCAGATGTATCTTTTATGCCTCCCCATTCTCGGTATATTTAATCCAAGGAGATGAGCCCGCTTTGGATTAGATATCCGGTTTATTTTGAGCAACCAAACATCAGATATAGCATACCAAGGGATTTTATTTCCAATCCCACCTTCTATATCTCCCAAACAAACGAGTCGTTCGAGTTCAATTGATAGATAATTTTTTTTTTTGGATTTTTGTGTTTTTTTGTTAAAAAATTAAATTAAATTCAAGATAAGTTATTTAATAGCTTAGTTTTTAAATTAATTTTTTTGAAATTAGTTGTTTGTGTAAAAATTAGTTTTTTTATTTTTTGTTTAAAATAGACAATTTTATCTTTTTATATATTTAATATTAACAATTATATGTAGTTGATAGTAGCAGTAATAATAAATTATAAATAAATAGTATTATTGTATTTTAAAAGTGATAAAATTTTAAATAAAATATTCTAATAATTTGTGTTTTAATTTAAATTTTTAGTCTTTTAATTTTTAACTTTTTTGTCAAACGAACAACATTATCTGTTTAATATTTTTAACCAAAAAACTAAAATGAAAAAGTTGCCAATTAGGGCCTTACAAGCATTGAATGTTAAATTTTCGTTGGTCTACAGAGCATAATATTTTTTGTAGAGTTTTTTTTTATTTTTTATCTTTTAATTTTAACTTTTTACTTTTTTGGTTTTTGACGATAAGATTAATTTAAAAAGTATAGTTATTCAAACTAAAGTTGAAAAGATTTTGCTAAAAATTAGAAAAATAAACACAAAAAATTTAAAACTTAATAAGTTAGGGTTTTTTTCGTCTTATCTAAATGTTTTTACTATTTTTTTAGTTTTTATGATTTCTCATGGTAAGATAAACTCATTGAGACTAAAAAAATTTAAAATATA
>JAULJZ010187678.1:0-21426 GCA_032270985.1 Heliamphora pulchella | reverse complement strand
AACTTATTTATGTATTTTTGAAAATTATTTTTGTTAATAAGGTGCATACAAAGATGAAATAAAATACTTACAACTAAGAAAAATACAATAATCATAACAAAAATCGCCCCAAATGGCCCCTTAACAACCCCAAAATGGCATTATGACATTCTGACATGGCGGTCGTCATGACGGATGGAATGTGACAGTTGACTAGTTGGCGGTCGCCAAGACGAAAACCCTTCTGACATGGCGGTCGCCATGTTAACACCCCTACAACGTGGCGGTGGCCGTGTGACGTTTCACCAACCTGGCGGCCGCCATAACCTAAGGTGGCGACCGCCACTTCCAAACGCATATAAGTCATGCCAAGGCACGCTGGGGGTCTCATTTCTCACATCCTCACTCTCTCTAGCCTCCCAAACGCTCCCAACTCTCTCTACAACTCTCTTGTGCTCTCAAACTCTTCCTTCTTATTTCCTCTTGCTTCTTGCATACTCCTCCAAGATGTTTACGCTACTTTTCATGATTCCATTCCTTTTCATGGCGGGCTCAGGCTAGGGAGATGATGACTTGGGGGCGCGTCAGAGCCCTTCTACTGCTAGGAGCTCCTCCATGGGGATTCTCGGGGGTACGTCAACTAGGCAGCCCACCGGCGGGGTTATCACCACTCAGCCTTCCACTACGCTGGGTGCGATGGATGCCCTTGTATTCGAGGTGGAGCGCGCGTCCTGCCGTGCTGAGGAGGAGGCACGGGCAGCTGCCGAAGCACAGGCTGCTTTCGATGCTGCTGCTGAGGTCGAGATGGCTGATTTCCTTGACCCCGACGCTTGGGAGGGCCATCCAGCGCCCTTTGATCCACACACATATGCTCTGGTCCCTCATCGCATAGTATCCCGCAGGATGTGGCGGTACGAGCTGCCCACGGACTCTGTTGCTGCTGACGTATTGTTGCGGGAGCCCGACCACCACATCTCTCGACAGCAACCTTCGGTAGGTTCCCTATCTTTACTGTTTCAAATCCAAAACATGTTTTTATGATATAACAAACGTAGACGCATGCCTAGGATCCCCTATATGATATGATGATGATTTGATTGATGATGATGATTACTGTGATGACTTGTACATGGTATTTGAGATTTGGATATGCAAAACATAGCTTTAGGTACCTATCCAAAGGAGTTTAAAACAGTAGGAAAATTAGAATTTGAACAAACAATAAAATGGGTAATTTATTTTATCACGAAAAATAAAAAAAATTATTTTATTTTTAGGAAAAACATAAGAGTTAGAAAAGTGCATTTGCTTTACATAACTGTACAATTGGAAGATCCAACTTGTTATGGAACGTATATACAATTGTAAGGTAGGACATTTTTGATTTAGCTTGACATCATTGATATGTAGTGAACAGCGTACACTTGTAGCAATGGTAGACGATAAACATCACCCACATTGGATGAACTATATATGCAAGTTGTTTATTAATAATTGTGTGCCATTATTCTCAATAATTTAAAAACAATGCAATTCTTCAAGTATATATCTCTGTAGAATATAGATAGTAACATAAATGAATCTTTAAGACATTATGATCTTCTCAACTCTTTTAGCTGTGTTTGGTGTAAGTTAAATGATAAACAAACATATACATCATATTGAAACGATAAAAATTATAAGACTTCAAAGTAGTTGAATTTGTATTTATTGATTCGCAATTAGAAGTTACAAGTAAAAAGCTATAAATTTATATATGTTTGGATCTTTTTAATTTTTGTAAAGCTATAAACTAAAAGTTGAAAAATAAGATTAGAAATACGCCATCTTTACTGTTTTGGCCAAATGATTGGAAAAGACATACACCCTTTTTAATGTTTCAGATAAATGATTGGGAAAGTTCTTTAGAATAATTTTCATTTGATTCAACTGTTTGAATTCTTGACTTGATAGGGATGCACAAAAATAATATCAACCAGATATGAAAAAGGAAATAAGTGAAGAGATAAAGTGCATAGATTATTAGATTTGGGCATATCTCTTTTATAATATAGTGAGTTTAAGCATGGTTAGGTAACATAACATTTGTAAGCCAAAAGAAAGTGCAGCAGAAATCTGTGCATTTCATTTGTGAACGTAGCTTTCATTTGTGAACGTGGCATTGCTGGGTAACAAAATATTTGTAGGCCTAAAGAAAGTGCTTCTCCCATATTAAATAAGCAAAAGTAAGAATGGTGATGAAGAATATGAGGAAAAAAAGAGAGCGAAAAATAGTACTAGAGGTATTGGAACAACATCAAGAAAGTCAAAATGAAAAATATCGATAGCCTAGAAGTGGTTGGAAAGAAAATAAAGTTTTGGATTATGTCCATGGATGGGAATTCGGGTGCTGTAAATTCATAGAGCAACCCTTAAATTGGAGTTATGTACCTAGCCCGAGTTGCTGTATTTTTTGCCATTTTTTGTGTCTTCCTTCAAATTAAATGTTCTGTTTAGCTTTTAAATGGGGATGGGCCGAAACCTTGACCCGTTGAGCCCCGTAAAGGCCCAAAGGAAAGAAGCCCAATGAAAAGATGATAGTTCAGCCCGTAGGAAAGTTTCAGGCTGAACCGTTCGTGCTCAACGGCAGGCTCACGATTGGTCATTGATGTCGCATTAAATGCACTGACATAACATTAAATATGCTATGACCGTGACGAAGTATCATTAAACGAGATTGGACTAGGCATATATCGCCCATTAAGTGCCTCGCAGTGTCGGGAGAAGCATTTATTACTAAGAGCTCAGTCCAAAGGACAGGCCGATGTGTGAATATTTATGATGACGTAACTAAAGTTGCTCTGCCACCAGCACAGATGCAGCAACTGGGGTGGCGGAGCCATTTTGTAGGGCTGCATATCAAATATAACAATCATTGGAATTGAAGAGAGAGAGAGAAAGGGGATTCTCCACTATAAAAGGAAGATTGGTTTTTTTTTTTTTATTACTATTTTTGGGGTTAGACATAAAAATCTAAGGGGCTAAATTTTTGTTTTTGTTTTTGTTTTTTTGTTTTTTTGTTTTTTTTGGGGCATAAAAATTAAAGAAAGAATTTTATTAGAAATCATAGAAAATTAGAGGCAATGTTGTTGAAAATCTTAAAATCTAGGATAAATTTTTGAAAAAAATCACAAACTTTAGAAATTTGAGGGGTATTTTTTTTTTGAAAATCTAGGAAATTAGGAAAAAGCCTTTTTAGAATTTTAAGGAAAATTTTTAGAAAGACCTTAGAAAGTTAAGAAATATTTCTAGAAAAAACCTAGAAAATTAAGGAAAAATTCTAAAAAAATCCTAGAGAATTTTGGGGAAAATTCTAAAAAAATTTTGGGGAAAATTCTAAAAAAATTTTTGAAAAATTTTAGAAAATTTTGAAAAAGTTTTAGAAAAATCATAGAAAAAATTTTTAGAAAAGTTCTAAAAATTTTTTAGAAAATTCTAGAAAATTAAGAAAATTTTTAGAAAATCGAGGAAAATTGTAGAAACTTGGAGCAAATTTTTAAAAAATTCCTAGAAAATTAAGAAAAATCTTAGAAAATCCTAGAAAATTGAGAAAATTTTTAAAAAAATCCTAAACAATTAAGAGAATTTTTAGAAAAATCCTAGAAATTGAGAAAAATTTTTAAGATAATTCTAGAAATTAAAAAAAAAATCTTAGAGAATTAAAGAAAATTGAGACAAAAGGGGCAAAATACCAACATTAAAGGGAAGATTTTCTTTGCCCCTTTTTTTTTAATTTTTTATTTATGTATTTTTTTATTTTTGTTTTAACACAAAAAGATAGAGATCTGCCTAGCGTACCGGGGCTTAGGGTTCCTAGTATTTTACTAGGACGTGCAAAAACCAAATGATCGTCACTTACACATGAACCTAGGGTTAGGGTTCCTAATATTTTTTTAGAGCTTGAAAGAATCGAAGGGTCGTCATATACACACGAGCCTAGGGTTTGGGTGCCTAGTCTTTTCCTAGGGCTTTTGAAAGAACCGAAGGGTCATCACATACACACGAACCTAGGATTAGGGTGCCTAGTCTTTTTCTAGGGTTTGAAAGAACCGAAGGGTCATCACATACACACGAACCTAGGATTTGGGTGCCTAGTCTTTTCCTAGGGCTTGAAAGGGCCAAAGAGTCGTCACATACACGCGAAACTAGGATTTGGGTGCCTAGTCTTTTTTTAGGGCTTGAAAAAATAGAAGGGTCGTCACATACACACGAACCTAGGGTTTAGGTGCCTAGTCTTTTTCTAGGGCTTTTTAAAGAACCGCGTCATATACACAAGAACCTAGGGTTTGGGTGCTTAGTCTTTTTCTAGGGCTTGAAAGAATCGAAGGGTCGTCACATACACACGAACCTAGGGTTTGGGTGCCTAGTCTTTTTCTAGGGCTTTTGAAAGAACCGAATGATCGTCATTTACACAGAAACCTAGGGTTTGAAAGATTTGGTTGTTGGCTATATATCTCATGTGCTTGATCTGTTCTTTTCAGGCTGGGCATTACGTCCGAGGTTTCGGAGGCTCTGCTTCCGGAGAGGTATTGAAGTGGTATGATGCACTCCCCGCTCCTAACCGGACGTTCGTTGATCCTTCTGGTTTTGCTCGTTTCATACCCCTTTTGGGTAGGAGTGGCAACGACCGTGTTTGGCTCACGACCCGTGCCGAGCGGTGGTGGGATACCACCAATACCTTTTACTTCACTACTTTCAAGGCTACTTTGACGCCTCTTGACTTTGCGCTGATTACTGGTATCCGGGTTGGAGGAGAGCCCATCCCATTTGATACGAGCATCAGCTGCTCTGCTGATGCGCTGCTGTATTTTCTTGAAGCCATTCCCACTAAGTTGGACAGAGTTTGCGTCAGATATACTTGGTTCTTTGAGCACTTTCATCATTTTCAGTGCACCGAGCCTCGCCACTACGAGTAGGTTGCCCGAGGCTTCTTGATGTTTATGTTTGGTACCTCCTTGTTTTTGAACAAGGAGAACACCATCAATTTGCATTACTTGGGCGGCCTGGCTCATCTTGACTGGGTCACTTCATATGAATAGGGAGGAGCTGCTCTCGCTACCCTTTACAGCTTTATGAGGACTCTCATCCGGTTCCTCTAGGAGCTCAGCATCGGGGGATACTGGAGGGTCTGGGAGGTATAATTTAGTTTATGCATTTTTCCATTCATTTTCATTCTTTTATTATCCATTATTTACTGATTGACACCTTCTTCTTTGCAGCTGTGGACTTACGAGTTCCTCGGGCTTCATGACCCGGCAAACTGCAGCAGACCCTCTGGTTATTCCCCGAGCAGCGCGATGGTCCTGAGGGCTAAAGGGGAAGAAGGTCGGGGGGAAGGACATTGACCGCTTTCGAGTCTCCTTGGACTGGATGACTCCCGAGCAGGTATCATTTTTACTATTTTCTGCGCTATTCTCTGTACTGCACATTGATCACTGTATTCTACACACTAGCTATCATACTGTACTATATTCATTGCTTACTATTCTCTGTTTGTACTATTCTTTGAATTACTGTAGGTTCACTAGGATGTCTGGCGAGGAGTGGAGGATCGGGTCGGCACAGATCTGATGCGCAGTCGGGATCTCACCTCGAGGCTGGTCCTGCTAGAGGGCCCATTCGGTAGGAAGTACTATCTTGGCGAGCGAGTGGTTCGCCAGTCGCTTGGCCTTGATCATTTTTGAATATCAGTGGTTCCTCTAGACTGCATGCGCCGGACTAATCATCTAGGCCGCGTTGACTTACTGTTGGAGACGGTGGGGACCCCAGCTTCGGAGCTACTAGTGGCGGAAGGGGACTACACAACCTGGGCCCGAGCATACCTGATGGGTCCCTTAGGTGCTGGCCTGGTTACCCCTAGTGGCAGGAGGAGATGACTAGTACCAGAGGTAGCTAATGCTTGTGCCGCTGCTAGAGCCGCTGCTAGTGGAGGGATGAGGGGTCCGGAGATCCCATGGGAGATCCAGACAGTAGCATATGGCTACCCCTTCCCTCTGCCAGTTCTTGTTCCACCGGCACCAGAGTTCAGGGCCGAGCTTAGTCAGGTTTGTCTTGGTCTTTTTTCCTTTTATCTAATTTCTTACTTTCATTGTTCGTCTATTTAAACTGCCTAACTTCTTTTAGCAGGTTAACAAGGCATGGCTGGATCATCTGCTGCTGGTCCTTACCGGTCAGAGAGCACTGATCCGTCAGCTTGATGCTACTGTCCAAGCAGCCGGTATTTCATTTATTCCAGCAGCTATAGTAAGTGTCTTCACAACTTCGTTTATTCTTTTTGCACTTTTTCTATACTCTATTTTGATCCCTGGTTTTCTTCTCACAACCTCCAGTCCCAGCTGCTGGTATAGTACCTCCACGGGCTCTAGGTCCTACCCCAGTTCCAGTCTCGGCTCGAGGTTGCGGGTCTCGTGCTGCTTCTTCTAGAGCCCGCCCCAGAGGATCCGTCTCTTCTGCCTAGAGTCGCTCCAGAGCCATATATTCTTCTTCCAGCAGTGATGATGGTGACGATGACATCGAGCGGCTCTTCGAGGATGTCAACTCATATGAGGTCGGTCCTTTCTCCCGTCAAGTCCGCCTGAGACACGTCAGAGAGAGAGAGAGCTCCCCCCTCCCCAGTTACATTTATTTATCTGACACATTTATTTTGATGGGCCTGGGTGCCCCAGTTTGATACATTTTTATACATTTACTTGATCCATGAGCCTGCGTGCCCCAGCTTACTATTTATTTGGCCTGGGTGCCCAAGTTTACATTATATTACCTTTTATGCATCTTTGAGTCTTCGTGCCATTTTATTGCTTGATATTCATCTACTGTGTGATTCTCTCTTATTTACTACTCAAACTGTCTTGTATGTACAATGCGAATGTTAACATTTTACACAAGCCATAGAAACTACAAACTGAACACACCCACCATATTTGAACATGGCGGCCGCCATAATCCAACATGGTGGTCGCCACTTCCATCCTGGCGGCCGTCTGGTTAACGTGATGATGTCACTGTACGATGCTTTTCAAGTTGGCGATCGCCAACTCCAAGGTGGCGACCGCCATAATGAGTGTGCCTTTTGCCAAATTTTTGATTTCTTACCTTTTCCTGCCTCATAAATACAACCCTAGAGGCCCCATTTTTTGTTACTCACGCTCAGATGACTACCCCACTTTCTTCATGGATTGAGGCATTCCTTCACATTGAATGGTTGAATTTTTCCCCTTTTGGTATCAGCTCTTTGTTTCATCTAATGGCTGTAAAGACTGACGAACCATTGCTAAAAGCTGCTGCCCAACTATGGGATCCTCAGTCTCACGTCTTTTGGTTTGGCCTTGAAGAGTTATGCCCCACCGTGGAGGAGTTCGCTGCTATCTTGAACTTAACTTCGCGGAGCTCCGTTGTAGTTCCCACTTTCTCCCTTTTGGCTTGGCAGCAGGTGATGCGACTTTGTGGTCTGTCTAGGATGTAAGCCTCCTTTTTGACATCGGGTGACTGCCTTGACATTTTGTGGATTGTTGAGACATTTCGTCCCACCGGTGACCTTAGTAACCTCAATTTTTAGCTATGGCAACGTTATGCCCTTTGCTTCTGTCTTCTTACCCGGTATCTTTTTGTCCCTCCTGACGGGCGAGTTAGTTGTACATTGGTTGACATTGCCGATCAAATGTGGATGGGAAAGGACTTCGTTCCTCTTATCTTAGCTGAAACACTGTTAGGCTTAGATGCTATTTATCGTGGTGAGACTACTACCTTTGCTGGCAGCCCTTTACTTCTTCAGGTAAACTCAAACTTTTCTCTTCACCTAGCTCTCTGTCATACTGTAAAGCTTTTCTCTCACTGTTTTAACTTTTGCTATAGATCTGGCTGATGGAGAAGGTAAATCTTGTGTAAAAACCCCTACTGACAGACACAGTGCTGCATCTTTCCTTTACCGCCCCCGTTATCAAATATGCGACACTGAGGTAGCCTGGCGACAGTATCTTTCTTCTCTGACCGATCCAGATATTACTTGGTAGTGCCCTTGGTGGCGAATTCCTGCCATGACTTTGACTACTATCGACCATCCTGGTGTTCTGCTGGTCGGCCTGCGTCAAACTACCTTCTATTACCCCCATCGGAACATGCAGCAGTTCGGTCGCAATCAGATCATCTTTCCCAACATTCGAGGTCGTCTGTTCTCATCCATACTATGGGCCTTGTTTCTATCATCATATCAGGATGCCTGGCCATCTTGCTCATTGGTGGAGATGCATGAGTTGCAGCGTCTCGATCTTTTTGTTGAATACAAGACATGGCTGATGCAGGATCTGGAGAAGAAAGATAAAGAAGAAGTAAAACAAGCAGCAAAAGGAAGGAGAACTTGAGGTCCCTTACTTTGTTTTGAAAATTTCATAGCTTTCTTTTTTTATTTTATTTGTAGAGTTTGGGACTTGTGTGCCCTTTCTTTTATTCAAAAACTTTGTAATTCTGATCGAAGTAATGACAAACTCCCACTTTATGTTTAAGATGGTTTAAATTTATCCAAAGTTTCCTGATTTAATTAAGAGACTTTATTATCAGAATTCAGAAATAAATTTGCATTGGTCTTACTCAGATTCAAAATGGTTAAAAACAAAGAATGTGGCCGGACCTCTTTAAAAGAAGCTGCCTACATATTCCAAAAAAAGTAGAATCATGCCATAACGTAGTTCGGGCTCGGTTTTCACTTGAGTATTGACACTCTCCTTTTGTGATGCCCTAACTTTTGCCAAGGTCGCCCTTTCGGGTTTTTGGCTTTGCGGGCTGCTCTAACATTTTCCTGAGTTGCCTTTTTTGGTTTTCAACTTAGCGAGCTTTTATTTTATCTTTATTTTTACCTCAAGGATAGTACTTTTTGAGCTGATCGAGATTAACCAGAGTGGAGAATACATTGCCATCCAGATCCATAATGATGACTGCACCACCAGTCATGATAGTTTTGATGAGAAATGGTCCAGACCAGTTTGGCTTGAACTTGCCCCTCGGGTCGAAGATGGGAGCCCTGACTTCCTTAAGAACTAAATCCCCTTGTCTAAGATTTCGAGTCTTGACCTTTTTATTAAACACCCGAGCTATCCTCCTTTGATGACCTTGTACATGAAACAGAGCATGCAGCCTTCTTTCATCAAACAAGAGTAACTCTTCCATTCGGTTCCTCTGCCATTCTGCTTCTGGAATACTGGCCTCAACTACTACTCTCAGCGAAGGGATTTCCACCTTAATGAGAAGCACGACTTTCATCCAATACACTAAAGAGTATGGCGTAGTTCTGATTGAAATTCTGATCGATGTTCAGTATCCCTATAGTGCAAATGGTAGATGTTTCGTCCAATCTTTATGTGAGTAGATCATCTTTTGCAGAATTTTTTTAATATTCTTGTTTGCTGCTTCGACTGCTCCATTGGTCTGCGGCCGATATGGTGAGGACTTATGAGCCACTATCTGGTATTTCTCAAAAAGATCCAAGACCTCCCCTTGGAAATGTGAGCCATTATCCGAGATGACCTCATGGAGAACTTCGTACCGGTAAATGATATTTTGCTTGATGAACTTAGCAACATGGGAGGCTTTCAATACCGAGAAGGAAGCTACTTCCACCCACTTGGTGAAATAGTCGATGGCCACTAAAATAAACTCATGTCCATTGGATGCCTTCGGTGTTACTCTACCAATCACGTCGATGCCCCATACTGAGAATGGCAATGGTGACGTCAGGTTGTACAGCTGAGACGGGGGAACGTGCACAAGGTTTACGTGAATCTGGCATTTGTGGCACCTCCGCACGAACTGTATACAATCTGTCTCCATGGTCATCCAAAAGTACCTTTGTCATAGGATCTTTTTGGCTAACATATTTTCACTCATGTGTGGCCCACAGACTCCTGCGTTGTATTTCTTTCATCAATTCTTGGCCCTCTTCCATGCTTACACATAGTTTATTGACCCCAGAATATCTTCGTTTATATAATCTACCACCGCAAATGACAAATTGTGTAGGTAGTCTTCGTATTGCCCTTTTGTCCTTCTTGCTGGCAAACTTAGGATACTCTCCCTTTTGCACAAAGTTCTGAATGTCAAAATACCATGGAAGATCTTCAGTGCAATCCTCAATTGCGGCTGTCATTTCATATGCCGGCCTTCTTTTTTGTTCAATTATCAAGGGCCTCATTCGGACTCCGGGCGGTATGTCAATCATGGATGCTAGGGTGGCCAGTGCATCGGCAAACTTATTCTGTAATCTTGGCACATAGGTAAAGATTATTGATTCAAAGCACGGTATCAGCTTCTCTAGCTCCTGATGGTAGAGAATCAATGTTACATCCCTGACCTTCCATTCTCCTTTAGCTTGTGAAACCACTAGTGCTGAGTCTCTGATAACTTCCAGCTTCCTTGCCCCTAGTTCTAAGGCTGTCTCCAATCCAGCTAAACATGCTTCATACTCAGTCTGATTGTTGGTGACTTCAAAATTGAGCTTCAATGATAAGGGGACATGCGATTCGTCGGGAGTGACAAGGAGGACTTCTATTCCATAGCCTTATTGATTTGATGCGCCATCAAAATATAGAGTCCATTTGTCATCCCTAACTTTCATTAGCTGTTCGTCAGGAAACTGAAATTCTGTGTCTTCGCCTCCTTCGACTGGTTGGTCGGCCAGAAATTCTGCCACTGCTATGCCCTTGACTAACTTTCGGGTGACATACTGAAGATCAAATTCAGATAACAACAGCAACCATCGAGCCATCCTTCTTGTCAGTGCCGGCTTTTCGAATAAGTATTTCAATGGATCCATCTAGGAGATGATATTTACTGTGAAAGACAACATGTAATGTCTCAGTTTTCGAAAAGCCCACACCAAGGTCCAACATGTCTTTTCTAGCGGCGTGTACCATATTTCTGACCCGGTCATCTTCTTACTTAAGTAGTAGATAGCTTTTTGATTCCAGTTTCTCCTTTTTGTACCAGCATACATCCCATAGCTGAGTCAGTCACTGAAAAGTAAAGGATCAGCGGCCTATCAAGTTCGGGAGGAGCTAGAACAGGAGGATTTTGCAGATACTGTCATACGGCATCAAAGGCATCTTGGCATTTCTGATCTCATTCGAATTTGACCCCTTTCTTCAGCAGACGAAAGAGTGGCTCGCAGGTAGTTTTCAGTTTTACGATGAATCGACTGATAAACTGTATCTTACCCAGAAAACCCCTGACTTCTCGCTCAATTCTTGGAGGTGGCATTTTCAAAATTGCTTTAATCTTTGAAGGGTTGACTTCGATACCCCGTTGAGTGATCATAAATTTAAGCATTTTTCTGGTGGTAACTCCGAAGGCACATTTCTGTGGGTTGAGTCGCATCTTATACTTCTGAATCCTTTCGAAGAATCTTCGTAGTGCTACAATGTGGCCATCCCAATCTTTTGATTTGACTATCATATCGTCCATGTACACTTCGACCTCCTTATGTATCATGTCATGCAGTAAGGTAGTGGCAGCCATTTGATAGGTTGCCCCTGCATTCTTTAAGCCGAACGGCATCACATGATAACAATAGGTGCCCCAAGGCGTGGTGAACGTCATCTTCTCTCTGTCCTCGGGTTCCATCAGAATTTGGTTATATCCAGAAAAACCATCCATAAATGACAACAAGGCGTGCCCCGCTGTACTATCTACCAAGACATCAATGTGTAGCAGTGAAAAATCGTCATTCGGACTAGGTTTGTTGAGGTCCCGAAAATCCACATAGATTCGGATACGACCGTCCTTCTTCAGAACTGGCACTATATTGGCTACCCATTTCGGATACTCGGTTACCATTAGGAATCCAGCGTTGATCTATTTAGCAACTTCTTCTTTGATCTTCAGAGCCCATTCTGGCCGAATTGTCTTAATTTTTGTTTGACCGGTTTGGCATCGGGGTATAGAGGGATATGGTGCTAGACAATATCAGGATCAATTCTGGATATATCCTCGTAAGACCATGCAAATACATCCTTGAATTCTTTTAATAAAGTTATTAGTTGCTCTTGTTTAACTAAGGATAAAGAAGAACCGATTTGAACATTTTGCGGATTAATTTTATTACCCAGATTTATTGACAAAATTTCTTCAATTATTGGTTGAGTACGCATTTTTTCTTCTCTTTTTATTAAAAATTTTATTTTTTCGGGGATATTCCAGTCGAATTTAAAATAGTCAGAAAGCGTATGAAATAAATCAAACAAAGCAGAGTAATCGAAAATCTTGTTCATTTCATTAAAAACAGTGGGGATTACAAACTCGATGGTAAAAGCTGGGAGAGGAGCACCAACAGATGTGCCCTCGATTACAGATTCCAACTCAAACTTGGACTCAGGATAGACAACCTGCGTATTACATGACTCGAGGCTCCAGTTTTTCACTTCTTTTGCAGCCGCATCGACGATGAGCTTAGTGCAATCTGCAGGTGCGCTAAAGCCCATCATGAAGCAGTCTGATTCAGTTATACGCAGCTGAGCCATCTTCTCGTTGAACATCACTCCCAGGTCGGTACCGTCGAGTTTTTCGGCCCAATCTTCTTCCTAAACCTTCTTTTCTTCCTTCTCTCCTTCCACTGTTTCTTCCTCTTCCGTGTCAGACAGCTAGTGGTTGAAAAAGATCTCTAACCCTGGCAGCTTTTGATTGGTTTCTTTGTCGATCCATGGCTCTGAAAAACCGCAATATGGGAAATCTTCCCCTTCCTTGACAAAGTACCCATTGAGCGTCCAGGAATAATTGGCCTTTTGCCCCCTTCTAGACCCTTCCAGATCTTCTTCCATTGGTTTATACCCGAGACCAAAATGGTGCGAAGCTGGTAATACCTGAATGGGTTCCGGGATACCTTACTGTTTACGCCCTAATCCCATGCCTGGGAAGAAGAACATTTTCCTCATCATTGTCACAGCCCGTGGGTTGACATACCTTTCTTCTTCATTCATCAGCATCTAAACAGCCCGTTCTTCATCAAATTGAAAACCACTGAGCAACACATCATCTTCACTATGCTAACTTCCAACAGAGTTTTGCTCTCTCCTCCTCTCGGGGGTGAATGATGTCTTCTCCGTGGATAGTCAAAACTGTCTCGTTCTTTATCAATTTCAGTTTTTGGTGAAGGGTAGACAGTACCGCTTGGACATTTGGGTCATCTAGAGGTCCTACTGAAACGGCGAATGACACCAATCATAGTACATCCCTTCTTGTGTTGTCATAGGCTCGCACCCCTTGATTGCAGGGAGTGAACTGGTCTGGCCTCATCCCTAAGCAGACGGTCGTTCTCAATGGGCAAACGTTCAAGGCAGACCCATTATCAATGAGGGTTGTCGGGACCCATTTTTTAAAGTGATGTGAAGCGACTTGTTGTGACTTTTTTCTTCAGTGGGCAAATTCTTATCAGAAAAGAAAATTACTTTTGGTTCGATGGCTGACAGAATAAGCCCAATGAGCTGTTCGGGGGTTGCATCAATCGGGACACTGGCCTTGTTCAACACCCTCAAAATAACTTGCATGTGCTTATGCGAAGCCATCAATAAGCCCCAGATAATGATGTTGGCTTGCGTCTTTTTTAACAGTCTCAATACAGCATCATCCTCCTCCTCTTACTTTGTCTCTTTTCCTTTTCCACTTGGCTGTCCCTTCTCTAGTTAAGCTGGCTTAAAATGCTGTCAACTTCTAGTTAGGTGTTCCATGCCGTCTCTGGGATCCCATAACCCTGGCATTACATTATCAGTCTGTCTCACTTTGTTTACGTGTGGAGGATTTTTAAACCCCCTCAAATCATTTAAGTCACTAACGGCTGTCGTTTCCTTTCTTTCCTCATCATCTTCAATAGCCCATGTATTATCAATTTTCTCCCAGATGTCCTCTTCAATAAAATTCACTTGCTGTTCCCGAGCAGCCCAAAAATCAGTCCACTCTACTCCATCTGATTTCAACACGATTCTTACCAGCCAGCAGGACTGCATTTCATCGACGTACACTTCCTCCTCAAAAAGTTGGGAAAGGGTGATTCCATCAAGCACATGGCCAAACCCATAAGGTCGACTCGGGTAATCTAATGGCCAGTCATCTTCTTCATTGCGCTCCTCCTCTTGTTGGTAGATTTGGGTTATCGGTTGATATCATTCCCAGGCATTATCATTTCATTCTTCTTTCCTGTCTCGACTGCCTCTAACCATCATGAATGAGCATGCTGTCTGATCCTCGATTATTGAAACATGAGGGCGTGGTAGGTGTGCTGACTCGGGTCCTCCGGTTCCCCAGAGACATGTAATTTATCCCAGTCGGCCTGACATAATCCGATAATGGGTTAGTAGTGACATTCGGTTTTGGGGTGACAGATGGTGGTGGGATCACCTTGTTGTCAATGAGGTTTTGGATCTCGTGCCAGAGTCTCAAACACTTGCCAGTTAGGTGCCTGTGACCTTAGTGGAAGGCGCAGTATTAGAAAGCATTAAACCTTGGCGGTAAGGGTTCAGGAACAGGCATGGGGTCCAATGGCTTGATAAGCCCCTTCTCGACGAGTCAACTTAGGGCGATGGATAATGAAATGTTGAGGGGGGTGATGATCCTCGTCGGCCTTTGTTGTTGTTGGCGATTATCTGATGGTTGGGCGTTATTTGACTGCTGGGCAGAAGAAGATGGGTTCAGCAAGTTTACCTCGTTTGAGCGAGACACGAGGTTAGTTGCAGCGAATGAATTTTAGTTGGTTGCAGGGAAAGCCCTTCTTGATGGTTTCTGAATGGGTTCTATTTTCTCGATGTCACCAGAATGGATAGCGTTCTCAATTTGTACCCCAGCGTCGAACAACTGCGCAAAGATGGAAAGCGACTGCGTGATAAGGTAGCGCTTTAACAGAGACTGCAGATTCTTAACCACTATCCTCACCTGCTCTTTCTTAGTGGGCCTGTTTGTCATTTTGGCGGCCTTACCCCTCCATCGGGTCAGGAGGTCAACTAAAGATTCCCTGTTCTCTAGTCGGGTCATTTCGAGCTCTCGGGTAGTTACGTCCAGTTGGATATTGTAACTATACCAGATGATAAAAGCCGTTGCTATGTTTTCTCAAGTTCTGGTTTTAGCTACATCAAGGGAGAGGAACCATTTTTGGGCTGCCCCAGAAAGAGATCGGTGAAAGAGCTGAGCCTTCAACTAGTCATCAATTCCATTGGCGACAAGGTACCAACATATATTCGGAGATGAATTCTGAGATCCCCGGTTCTGTCAAATATTTTTATGTCCGACATTTTAAACTTTTCTGGTAATTTAGCATCTGGGAACAAACATAGTCTCCCCACATCTAACATGTATTCCTTGATCCCCTCGGCTTTTTTAAGGACCTTTTCCATCCTGTCGATCTTCTCAATTAGTGCAGATTCTCTAGACTGCGCAGTGTTTTCTTCCTCAACTATCACCTGACGAGGGTTTTGTGGTGGTGGTGGAACAACTTGCGGTCCATCAGAGACCTGGTTGTCATTCCAAAAGTCTTCGGCATTCTCATTCGTGTCATCTGGTTGTCCATTCGCAATAGGGATACGGGCCTGAATTGCCCGGATCTGTGCCTGACATTGCACTTGAGCCTGGGTCTGTTGCTCTACGGCTCTCTGTATATCAGTAATTACCCTCATTAGGGCTGCCAGATTCACATCGTTTTCTGCCATTTCAGCTGACTCATACGACTGTTCAGATACCCTACAAAGTCTGCCCGATCCTGACCTCACCCAAATGTGTGTTGATTGTACATTTCTCGACCCAATGGTAAACTCACAGAGAACACTTGGATCCCAAAAGTAGAGTAACTAGAATCAAACTCTTCTCAAAAAAATATTTTGTCAACAGGTAGCAAATATCTCAGATTCTCAAAACAGTGAATAATGAGCAGATAAAGACGGAGATTGAAACAATGCCCCGTTGGGCTAGTGCCGGTGGCATAACAAGATAACCCAAAAATCAGAAAGACGATTAAGAAGGGGAATCAACTAAATTCTAGAGGAAAAGCTCATCTAAAACGGGGAAACGGACAGCACTTTGAAAGGAAAACAGAGCTACGTTGATCGGACTGGTTCGACCTAAAAATTTTAAGAAAAAATGAGCAGCATGACGGTAGGGAAATAACTCTGACAGGTATGACCAAGGGTTTGAAAGAAACGAGCCTATGTCAAAAGGGGGGAACCAACGACCCGGGAAGAAAACTTCGGTAAGAAAAATCGAATGTGGTGAAAAATAAAACTCGGGTAAGAACTCGAAGGAAAAGCTAGCCTAAGCAAAGGATAACAGAAAATTCGAGTCGAACCTAGAGAAAGAACTAGCCTAAACTTGATCAAAACAAATTCTAACAATATACAAACAAAACATACATTGAAGAAAAAAACACATAATCCTACTAGGGTTAGCAACACCTAATTTGGGGGTTCTAAGTTCACTATATGCAAAAGGCCGATTTTGGTTAATTGAACGGGGTACCTTCTGAATAGAGCCGAGTATATACCTCCCATGCCTAGAGTGGTGCAGGACATGGTCAAACAGTATGCCCGAACTCTTTTACTGCACGTATGATAGCGTACAGTCAGCAAGGGTTGCCCGTCTCCCAAACAATCCCCAAAACGGATTAACGTTCAGGGCATCAGATCGACTAGGCAGGGAGGTTGAAGAATAATGCATATGCATGCGAAAATGAAAATGAGAAATTTTACTAAGAACGAATGATGTTTTCAAGTCTAACCCTCTTATTTGATTTTATAAACCAGTCCCCAACGGAGTCGCTAGAAAATACTGTGGCGTTGGAATTTAGGGGTCATTTTGAAAAATGTTCAAAAATAAGAAAATCAAATAATGTTTAGAAAAATCTTTTAACACCTTGAAAATCAAATTTTGAAAACCCCTTTTATTGAAAAATAGAGTCGCCACTTAGTTTTTTGAGAAAAACTAAGAAAAATAAAATTGGCTACTGATCTTTAAAATGTTAACCAGAGAAAGAGAGTTTGGGGGCTAAGGTACGAATCGGAGAAGGTGTTAGGCACCCCGTTCACCCAACCATAAAGTTGGCCTCTACTAATCATCATTGGTTCTTTAATAGAATTTTTTAAATGCATGCAAATAAAAAAAATGAGGGTGAAGAGAGAACATTCATAATCAAGTATAGAAAATACATAAAATATGTACATAACATCCAAAATAAATAAGTGTAAAAAAAATTTTTAAATCTTATGGCATGCAATTTCTATCTAAAGGATACATAAAACACATCCTCATGTAATATTGTTTAAACAACCTAAACTAACATGATTTGATTAAAAGAACAAATATACTAAGTTGCTAAAGTTATCTAAATATGAATTGCACAAAAAAATGAATTACACAATTTTAAAATAAAGTAATCAAACCCTATACTAAAATATTAACAAGAAAATATTTGAAACTTTAATTTGAAGATAAAAAATAAAAAAAATTATAATCCAAAATAAAATGTTAGAAAATGCTTGTTTAAACTACTAAAAGAAAGTCTTATTATTTACATGCTATACTTTTTAAACAAAACAAAAGAAAAAAAATATAATAGAAATGAAATAAATTTGAAAGAGGAGAAAATTACACTATTAATTTGAAAGATTAAAATAAGAAAAATGAGAAGAGTATTAACTAACATAAAAGGTATTTTTATTTTTTTGTACTTTTTTGTGGTTAATAAAAGAAAAGAAAAGAAAAATACTATAGAAGAAAAATTAAGTTGACAAAGGAAGATTTTAAAAGAATAAAAGAAGATTGAATATTTTATATTTTTAAAAGAGAAAATAAAAGAAAATGGAGAAAAATAAAATAGATGAAAAGAAAAATAGAATTTTCCTTTAAAGAGAAAATTATGATGCTTTTTTGTGATTTTTGGTTTAACAAATTAAAAGAAAAGGAAGATAAAAGAAAATAAAATCATAGAAAAAGAAAATAAATTTTTGTAAGAAAAATGAATACTAATATTACAAGAAAAGAAATGTTAAATGAAATTTTGTAAGAAAATTAAAACTAATACTAAAAGAAAATAAAATAATAGAAAAGAAAATTACTCTAATGAAATAAAAAGAATAAAGGCTAGAAAAAGAAAAAGAAAAAGAAATTAAAAGAACATCAAAGCTAATATTAAAAGAATATTTAGGTTGGTATTAGCAAAAGAACATTAAACTAAAATTAAAAGGAAAAAAAATGCTAGTATTTAAATGAAATATAAAATTAAAACTTAAAAGAAAGAGAAAATAAAAATGTAATAAAGAAAATTTAAAACTAATAAATAAAATACTAGAAAAAAAATTAAAGTAACGCTACAAGAAAATAAACACTAAACCAGAATAAAATAAAATGGAGTATTAAACTAATTAGTATAAGAAAATAAAATAAAATACTATTAAAATAAAATTTAGACTAAAATTAAATACTAGAACATTAAATTAACGTAAAAGGAAAAAAAAATGAATAAAATACTAGAATTTAAATGGATGTAATATTGACTATTACAACAATTTTTATGTAAGTGCATTGAATTATAACAATTAACAACATTGATAAGTTGTAATTGTCAAAAATATTAGCACTATTTAATGATTTAACAATTTATAATAAGCTTAAAATGTAAGTAAGTAAACCAGCAAAACAAATAAACTACATAAGTTAAAACATGAATTTAAACATAAATAAAACAAGAATGTAATTGGAACTAATACGTAAAAATTAATCCGATCACTCCAAAAGAGAGAAGATGGAGCTAGAAGGACCGGGAATCCAAGCTGAATACCTAGATTGCTAAGGAATCCTCAAGTTGGGGAATGTGGGTTAGCAATTTGATCATCGGCCGATGATCCAAGCTAGGGTTTGGGACTATCGGAGGCTTGGATCTTGGTATTTCAGCAGGGCTTTGGCGTCGGGGTTCGGGGCTCAGAATTGCACGGCGACTCGGCAGAGCTTCTCTCACTAAACCTCTCTATATTTTTTCGTCCTCGAAAACATACCAGAGGTACGGTATTTATAGAATTCTTCAACCAATGAGATACTGCCACGTTCTAAGGCATGTTAGGCCATTTGGAGTTAGAGGCCTCCACAATGTGAGTTGGCGGTCGCCATGTTGGAAAAGGTTCCACAAGGTTCTATTGGCGGTTACCAGAATGGAGTTGGCAGTCACCACTTCTGGCAATGACTTAGGCAACAAATTATTGATGGTTTGGTATAACTTCATTGGTTTTGAAGGTTTCTGATGGTTTTTTATGGTCGGGTTCAATTACCGAGCTTGGATCACTTCCTGAGGTCGAACTGAGATACTATTCTAACTGTTTTCATCATCGGATTCACCTAAGATTGGGTGGGGTTAAATTGGGATGTCTACACCATGTGATGTAGGATGCACATTTCTGGTTTCAAGGAGTTTGCCTCTAAGGGCTTGGAGGGGTCGATACCCTCATTCTCAAAAATATTTTTGACATAATCAGAAAAAGAAAAACCTTCAGTCTCAATAGGTTTCTAGCTGTGATAAACACAAATATCCCCTTCGGGGATGCCAAGGATTTCGTTTAAGGATGAGGGGGTCAAAACAATATCTTTACCATTCACCCAAGTGGTGATGGTGGTGGTCGGAACCAAGGATATGTGAAAGTGAGCATAAAAGGACTTAATCAATGTGGGATAGTGAGGTTCTTTGATCTGAAGTAGCCTTTCCCACCCAAGGCTTGAGAAAATGTCCTTAAACCTCATTTCAATAGAATCAAAGAATTCAAAGTCTATGCTACGATCGGGACATATTTTGCAATTTGCAAAGGAAAAGAAATACAGTTGACGAATTTTGGAGGTTTTAAAGAAGATTACCTCTGATGAACATTCTCTAATACTGTTGCCGTTTCCGTTGCCGTCGTTGTCTTGGAGGCCATTTTCTTCCATTTCGACGTCCTAGGGCTTGAGGACGTTCCTTTTCCGATCCTCTTTGCTCTTTTTTCCATCGTTTTGGCGGCATTGTGAGGGATTTGGGTTTGGATTTGAGAAGGAGATGAGGAGTTGACTCAGGGTTTGAAGGAGAGAAGGCAGGAGATGAACCATTTATAAAGAGAGAGAGCGGGAATGGTGTGACTGTTCGTGGACCGACATGTCTACATATAGACTTAACGATTTGTGTCGACACAAATTTCATTTGGTGTCGACGCGATTCGTATCGCATGTGGGTATAGAAACATGGAAATGGAGTCGACACATTTTTTATTTGGTGACGACATATTCGCCCATTTGGGTCGACACAATTGAGATTTGTGTCGACACAAATTTACCGAGAGTCAGGGAACCATAATTGTGTCGACACTAAATAGAATTGAGTCGACACTTTTTCTCGCAATGCCACTTTTACACAGTTTTGTGTCAACACTAAACATTTGTGTTGACACTTTTTCAAGTTGTGTCGACACCTTTTCACATTCAAGAAAGAACATCAGGCATTTTGAAATGCAATAAAAGACATGGTTAGTATGGCATATAAATCATCAATTAGGAGCACATAACATACCAAGTTCTCTTCTAATATAGCATATTCTTTCTTCATTTAAAGGTTTTGTGAAAATGTTTGCTAACTGGTAATCGGCGCCTATAAATTCAAGTTTTATATTTTCTTTTTGCAAATGATCTCTTATAAAATGATGTCTAATCTATATGTGCTTTGTTCTTGAGTGTTGTATAGGATTCTTGGATATATTGATTGCACTAGTATTATCACATTTAATAAGAATATGATCTAATTGAAAACCATAGTCCTCTAATTGTTGTTTCATTCAAAGAACTTGTGCACAACAGCTTTCAGCTGCAATGTACTCAGCCTCAGCTGTAGATAAGGTCACTGAGTTTTGCTTCTTGCTAAACCAAGAGATTAGTGAGTGTCCTAGGAATTGACAAGTCCACTTGTGCTTTTCCTATCTACTTTGCATCTGGCAAAATCAGCATCTGAATAGTCAAATAATTCAAAGGCTATTCCTCTAGGATAGAATAATCTTATGTTTTATGTTCCTAAGAGGTATCTAAGGATGCGCTTAACAGTGGTCACATGTGATTCCTTAGAATTAGATTAAAATCTAGCACACATGCAAACACTAAATATAATATCCAGTCTACTAGCAGTTAAATATAAGAGGGATCTGATCATACCTCTATAACGCTTTTTATCCACTGCTATGCTATCTTCATCTTTATCAAGCTTCGTTGTAGGACATATTGGAGTTCCTATAGGCTTTTCCTTGAGCATGTCAAACATCCTCAATATGTCCCTCGTGTACTTAGCTTGATTGATGTAGATTCTTTCTTGAGTTTGTTTGATTTGAAGTCCTAGGAAGTAGTTGAGCTCACCCATCATGCTCATTTCGAATTCTCCCTGCATACACTTAG